>PVIC010003871.1:7519-66177 GCA_004025085.1 Thryonomys swinderianus | reverse complement strand
TTTTTTTTTTTTTTTTTTTTTTTTGCTTTTGAGACAGGGTCTTGCTTTGTAATTCAGGCTGGCCCTGAGCTCACTATGGTGCCCAGGCAAGCCGCCGCAAACTCAGCAATCCTCCTGCCCCTGCCTCCCGAGTGCTGGGATTACAGGCGTGAGCCACCACGTCCGGCATTGTGGTATGTGGTGTTGATTGTTGGTGGGCGTGTCTCCACGCCCAGCATTATATACGGTTACCGGGGATCGAACTCAGGACCTTGCGCTTGCGAGGCAGGCTCCGGAACCACTGAGCTAACCCTCTGGCCCTGGCCCTTTTATTTTTATGTTCGCTATCTAGATGCTTTTGTTCTCTGAATTTTTCCTACCCATTTCCTTTCACACATCATCTCTGTTACCTAAATATATTAATAATCAGTTTGGAGAACTGCTTTTGAAAGTTCTTTTTTCCTTGGTGTCTTTTCCTTTTTGGTAACAGAGATTAAATTTAGTGGCGCAAGTGAGCTAAATCCCCGGCCCCACCTTGGTGTCTATTTTTCCAGTAATACTAGAGACTGAACACAGGGTCTTCACACTGAGCTATATGTCCAGCCTTTTTATTTTTTTTTAATTTTGCAACAACATCTTGCAAAGTTACCGATTTTGGGTTTGAATTTGTGATCCTCCGGCCTTAGCCTCCCAAGGTTGGAATCACAGGCCAGTGCCACCTTGCCTGGGTCAAAGGTCAGAGAACCTTGTGCATAGGCATGTATGTGTGTGTCTCATGATTGAACCTAGGGACTTGGCAGTGAGCTACATCACCAGGCTGGACAAGAGTTTGAGGCCCTCCTGCCTCAGCCACCCAGAGTGCCAGAATACAGTTATACACCACCATGCCTGTCTTTAAAGGACTTTTAATCTACTAGTATTGCCTTTTATTAACATAGTACAACCTTTCCTTACTACTTCGCAGGTAGATGTAAGTATAAAATTATGGAAAAATGGATTCACGGTCAACGATGATTTTAGAAGTTACTCTGACGGCGCAAGTCAGCAGTTCCTGAACTCCGTCAGAAAGGGGTAAGCACCTCAGGCAGGACCTGTGCGCATGCGTGATGCCTTGGTATGATTCCTCGTGACACTATTGATCACACATCTATACACATTAAACACTTTTTTATTTGTAAATTCACTTTCTTTTTAAGTACTGGGAATTTAACCTAGGGCCTTCTTACTTGATTGATTGATTGATACTGGGGATTGAAATCAGGACCTTGTGAGCCAGGTGCCAGAACCACTGAGCTACATCCCTAGCCCTTTTTTTATTTTGAGACAGGGCCTTACTAAATTACTAAATTGTGCAAGATGGTCTCAAATAATATGATCTTCCTGCCTCAGCCTCCCAGAGTGCTGGGGTAATAGGTGTTACCACCAAGACTGGGTCAGATGAGTTTTCTTAAGGGACTTCCTTTTTTGTTTTTTAATGCTATGCAGCCCAGCCCAGGCTGTCCCCAAACTTGAAGCAATATACCTGCCTTGGCCTCCCAAGTTCTGGGATTGTAAACATACACCCCATACCTGATTCTTTCTCTCTCTCTCTCTCTCTCTCTCTCTCTCTCTCTCTTTCTCTTTTTGAGACAAGGGTCTCACTGTGTAGCTCAGGCTGGCCTTGAATTCACTGTGTGGCCCAGACTGGCCTCACATTCACGGCAGTCTCCTTCCTCAGCCTTCCAAATGCTGGGATTACAGGCATGCACCACCAGGCCCAGCTTGACTTTCTATAATTATTAATTGTGAAGGAAGTTTAGAAATTTGAATTCTGATCAAGAAAAAAATCTTAAAGCACAGTGAACCATGCCTGCTTCACAAGTGTATGGTACTGAGTTCATTCTCTGGTACCAAAAAAACAAAAAAAAATCTTAAACTAAATCACTTTGCCAACTTTTTTTTTTTTTGAGACAGGGTCTCGCTTTGTAGTTCAGGCTGGCTCTGAGCTCACTATGTAGCCCAGGCAAGCCTCGAACTCCAGTAATCCTCCTGTCTCTGCCTCCCGAGTGCTGGGATTACAGGCACTGTGGTATGTGGTATTGATGGCTGGTGGGTGTGAGTCTCCACACCCAGCATTGTATGTGGTTACTGGGGATCAAACTCAGGACCTTGCGCTTGTGAGGCAGGCGCTGGAACCACTGAGCTAACCCTCCAGCCCCCTACTTTGCCAACTTTAATATCACCTCATCTTCTCAATTGAGATTTGTGCTTAAATGTCTTTAGCATCTTTAGTATAATAAGATGTGTACATATGATTCAAAGTATTACACATTTATTAGAAAAAATTTTCTTGTTTTTGGGTTTTTTTGTAGTACTGGAAATTGAACTTTCATTTTATTTTATTTTATTTACTTTATTTTCATTTTTTTGGGTCAGGCTGATCTTGACCTCATGGCAGTCCTTTGGGATCAGCCTCCGGAATGCTGGAAGTATAGGAGAGCACCACCAGGCCCAGTGAGATAGGGTCTTAGGAAGATAATTTGAAAACACTTTTTTTAATTCTCCTATGTTTGCACAAATGGGCTTGATTTTTTTTTTTCTACCACATTTTTAGTTTTAAGTGGGCACCTACAAAAATAATCAAATTAAGGCTGGACCTGGTGGCACCTGCCTGTAAACCTAGCACTTGGGAGGCTGAGGCTGGAGGATCGCTGTCGAGTTCATTGCCACGCTGGACTACGTAGGGAAACCATCACAAATAACCAAAAGTAATAAAAAAGATCAAATTGTTTAAGTTCAGTAGTATTATACACATCTAATAGTCTAATGGCTTTGCTACTATTTCAGATAATCCTGTAAAACTCTTACAGTTTATTAATTTCTTACCTTTACAATGAGTGTTCTGGGGCCGGAGGGTTAGCTCAGTGGTTTCGGTGCCTGCCTCGCCAGTGCAAGGTCCTGAGTTCAATCCCTGGTAACCACATACAATGCTGGGCGTGGAGACTCACACCCACCAGCAATCAATACCACATACCACAGTGCCAGGCGTAGTGGCTCACACCTGTCATCCCAGCACTCGGGAGACAGAGGCAGGAGGATTGTTGAGTTCGAGGCTTGCCTGGGCTCCATAGTGAGCTCAGGGCCAGCCTGAACTACAAAGCGAAGACCCTGTCTCAGAAGAAAAAAAAAAAAATGAATGTTCTGGATTTTCTGTATTGTTTGTATTATTTACCTATATTATTTTATTATTATATTTTTATTTATTTTACTTTTTTGAGACAAGGTCTTGTGTTGTAGTTCAAGCTGGCCCTGAGCTCACTATGTAGCCCAGGCAAGCCTTGAACTCAGCAATCCTCCTGCCTCTGCTTACAGGTATGAGTCACCACACCTGCCATTCTGGTGTGTGTGCTGGGGATCAAACTTTTTATTGAGAGTGAAAAAATGTTGAGAGCTTTATCATTTTGTTTCTCTCCTTTCTAAGGGAGTTGCCTTCAGAATTACATGGAGTTTTTGATAAAGAGGAAGTGGATGTTAAAGTTGAAGATAAGAAAAATGAAGTATGTGTGTCCACAAAGCCCACCTTCCAAGCCTTCTCAGGGCAGGGGCACAGGCTAGGAAGGTGAGTATGTTCATAATCTGTGTTTTCATATGCATGCACATGACTAATATTGAAACATCATTTTTTAAAAAGATTTTTATTGTTGGTTTTGTTTTGTTTCGTTTTGTTTGAGCCAAGATTTGGCAA
The DNA here is from genome assembly GCA_004025085.1 of Thryonomys swinderianus. Classification (NCBI taxonomy): domain Eukaryota; kingdom Metazoa; phylum Chordata; class Mammalia; order Rodentia; family Thryonomyidae; genus Thryonomys; species Thryonomys swinderianus. The sequence continues at coordinate 62,474 of PVIC010003871.1, read as the reverse complement.
TATAGTCCAGGGTGCCCTGGAACTCACTATGTGGGCCAGGCTGGCCTCACACATGTGAGGATCCCTCCTGCCTCAGCCTCCTAAATGCTGGTATTACAGGTATATGTTAAGTATCTGGTGTGAATCATTATTTTACTAAACTGCCATGTATAGAATTTTATTTTTCCGGGCCGGAGATTTAGCTCCATCGCCTGCCTTGGAAGCGCAAGGTCCTGAGTTCGATCCAGTAACTACATACAATGCTAGGCGTGATGACTCATGCCCACCGGCCATCAATACCACATACCTCAGTGCCAGGCATGATGGCTCACGCCTGTAATCCCAGCACTCGGGAGGCAGAGCAGGAGGATTGCTGAGTTCGGGGCTTGCCTGGGCTGCATAGTGAGCTCAGGGCCAGCCTGAACTGCAAAGCAAGACCCTGTCTCAAAAAAAAAAAAAAAAAAAAAAAAAGGAAAAAGATCTTACTGCTAATAGGAAATTTATTTTTTAAATTTTTTGAGACAGGGTCTTGCTTTGTAGTTCAGGCTGGCTCTGAGCTCACTATGCAGCCCAGGCAAGCCCCGAACTCTGCTTTGCTCTCTTTTCTTTATAACTCGATAGCTAGTCTTTTTTTATGCTTTTTGAGACAGGGTCTCACTTTGTAGTTCAGGCTGGCCCTGAGCTCACTATGGTGCCCATGCAAGCCGCCGCAAACTCAGCAATCCTCCTGTCTCTGCCTCCCGAGTGCTGGGATTACAGGCGTGAGCCACCACGTCCGGCATTGTGGTATGTGGTGTTGATTGTTGGTGGGCGTGTCTCCACGCCCAGCATTATATGTGGTTACCGGGGATCGAACTCAGGACCTTGCGCTTGCAAGGCAGGCGCCGGAACCATTGAGCTGACCCTCCGGCCCACGATAGCTAGTCTTTATATAGAGAATTTACAATTCCTTTTGGGGGAGATTAGGGATTTTTTTGAGACAGGGTCTCGCTATGTAGTTCAGCCTAGCCCTGAACTCATGGTGCAGCGTAGGCAAGCCTCGAACTCACACCAATCCTCCTTACTCTGCCTCCCGAGTGCTGGAATTACAGAGTGAGCCACTACACCTGGCCTGTAATTTCTTTTTAAAATTAGTCTTGGGCATGGGCCGGAGATTTAGCTCAGTGGTTCTGGCACCTGCCTTGCAAGCACAAGGTCCTGAGTTCAATCCCCGGTAACCACATACAATGCTGGGCGTGGAGACTCATGCCCACCAGGCATCAATACCGCATACCACAGTGCCGGGCGTGGTGGCTCACACCTGTCATCCCAGCACTCGGGAGGCAGAAACAGGAGGATTGCTGAGGTCGAGGCTTGCCTGGGCTACATAGTGAACTCAGAGCCAGCCTGAACTACAAAGCGAGACCCTGTCTAAAAAAAAAAAAAAAAAAAAAATTAGTCCTGGGCAGTAAATAAAGCACTGAAAAACACTAGGAACCGTCTATTTACACAGCCTTCCAAACTTACAAATTAATTGAATAAATATAATTTTCTTAGATACTTAGAACCACTATCTATTGTGGATGTAACTAATATCTTTGTGTTATTCTTAAGGAAACAGTGGTGATTTACAAGAGTCTTCTTAAAAGCTGTACTTAGCATAATAATTTTTTTTTTTTTGAGACAGGGTCTCGCTTTGTAGTTCAGGCTGGCCCTGAGCTCACTATGCAGCCCAGGCAAGCCTTGACCTCAGCAATCCTCCTGTCTCTGCCTCCCGAGTGCTGGGATTACAGGCATGAGCCACCACGCCGAGCACCATAATAACATTTTTATAGTGATGGTAAAACATATATCTGACTTTATTGTCTGGATTTTCTCAGTGCCACACCAAAAATTGTTTCTAAAACAAGGACTGCCGAAGTTGAAAGTAAAAGTAATTTGTCTGCTGTTTCACTGAGTAACTTGGAGCCCATCACTAATATACAGATACGGCTAGCCAGTGGGAAAAGGGTCATCCAGAAATTTAATGTCTCTCATAGGTAAGTTGTCCATTTCAGGATTTGTCTTGATTCTCCTTCCCCCGAACCTAGAATTGAACTCAGGTCCTCATGCTTGTCAAGCAGGTATTGCACCACTTAGCTGCATCCCCGGCAGTATTTGTCTGATGTTTTCAAAGTTTAAATTTTGTTTTTTCACTTAAGTTTATTCAACGATAGTTGTTTTTTTTTTTTTTTTTCTTGAGACAGGGTCTCACTTTGTAGTTCAGGCTGGCCCTGAGCTCACTGTAGCCCAGGTAAAACTCGAATTCAGCAGTCCTCCTGCCTTTGCCTCCGGGGTGCTAGGAATACAGGTGTGAGCCACTACGCCTGGCACTGGTGTGTGGTATTGATTGCTGGTGGGTGTGAGTCACCACACCCAGTATTGTTGTATGTGGTTACTGGGGATGGAACAGGGACCTTGTCCCTGCTAGGTAGGCCCTGGAACCACTGAGCAAATCTCCAGCCCTCAACAGTAGTTCCTAAGAATGAATGAAGGGGGCTGGGGATTCAGCTCAGGTATTACCATGCCTACCTTGGAAGCACAAGGGCCTGAATTTAATCCCTGGTACCACCAAAAAAAGAAGGAGCCTTAGGTGGTGGTGCATCCCTGTAATCCCAGCACCTGGGAGGCTGAGGCAGGAGGATTGTCACAAGTTTAAAGCCAACCTGAACCACATACCAGTGCTCAAAAACCAAACCAAAGAACAAGCTTTTATGAGAGAGAAAATATTAAATACACATTATGCTGAAATTACTGTGTATTTCTGAGTGGTAGAAGCAAATACTGTCTTTGATTTCTTTTCATTAACATTCTTGTTTACATTGTTGTAGTGCAATTAATGGACAAACAGACCCATAACGCTTTTTTGTTGTTTTTGAGACAAGGTCTCACTCGGTTGCCCAGGACAGCCTCAAACCTCTGAGCTCAAGCATTTTCTCCTTCAGCCTCCTAAGTAGCCAGCAGTTCAGGGTGGCCTTAACTCACTCTGCAGCACAGGCTGGCTCTGCCTCTGGGGGGCTGGGATTACAGGTGTGTACCACCACACACCTCTAGTAGTGAGCACTTCAGAGAGATTTTGCATCAGGCTAGGAGTGTGGCTCAGTAGTAGAATACTTGATCCCCAGCACTGCAAGAAGGAAAAAAGAGGACCAGGGATGTATAGTCAGTGGTACTGTGCCTGCCTGGCAAGTGCAGGATCCTGAGTTTTACCCACAGTGCTGCAGGTATTACATGGAAAAGCTGAGCATGTTGTATGTGGTGACTGAACCAGAAACAATTCAGCAGATTGTTTGACTCATATGCAAGTGTTAAGTTGCCAGTTACATGTTCCACCTCATGGGAGTGTGTGAATGAATTGAATGCTTGTGAAATTAAGTTGGAAAGTATCGTTTGAAAGATATAAAATAGAAATTCTAAGTGTTAAGAAAATATGCTGTCACATTCCAGATTTTTAAAATTTTGGTAGTACCTAAAATAATGATGTGTCCTTTGAATGCCTCCAGCCTCTAGAAACCCAGGGCTCTATCCATGCGCCATGGAGCCGCCTGATGTGTCCTAGAGGTAACAGCCGTGCTTCCAGCTCTGCTCTGCTGTGACCGCCCCCTTAAATACATTCCACCCGAGTGAGCAAAATGCTGAGCCACGTCCCAGGTGGCCACGACGTTGGTCATTGCGGTGACTGACACTGTGTCCCTCATGCTACCTGCACCGTGTTAAGAACTTTCCTTACCAGAAATTTTCCTGACCAGGTATTTAAGAGATGCACCCTGTGTCTGTGTAGGATTGTCAGTTGGATCTTTTCTGTTCCAGTCATAGCTGGATATATTAATAATCTATTATGTAAATCTGTAAGGCTGGGCATGGTAGCTCACAGCTGTAATCCTAGCACTCAGGGAAGCCAGGGCACCGCAGCAGTCTAACAAGACCTTGTCTCAAAATTTAAAAAAAATAAAATGAAAGAGGGCTGAAGATGTGTCTCATTCCAAAGGCCCCGGGTTCAATCCACAGTAAATCCCTTTCCCCAGAAAAGGGGGCTCCAGATGATCATTTAGTCCATGGGTGGCACACACACCTATAATCCCAGCATGCAGGAGGCTGAGGCAGAAGGAGGACTACCAGCCCAGACTACATAGTAAGTTCAAAGCCAGCCTAAACTGCTAGCTACTTAGGAGGCTGAGGCTGTTTTGAGCTCGGAAGATTGAGGCTGTCTTGGGCAACATAGTGAGACCTTGTCTTTAAAAAAAAAAAAATGCTTGATTAGGCCATGTGATGCCTTGATTGCTCTGTTCCAATGTATACAGACACCTTTACACGTTGTGCATGTCCTCGGGAAGTGAACATCATCATCACAAGGTACCATGACTTTCAGTTAGCTAATTCGGGTTCCACAGAGTCGTCTGAGAAGTTTGTGCTGTGTTACAGGGTGAGCCACATCAGAGACTTCATTGAGAAGTGTCACGGGTCCCCGAGCAGCCCACCCTTCTCCCTGGCCACAGCGCTGCCGCTGCTCAGGCCGCTGGACGAGACACTCACTCTGCAGGAAGCAGATTTACAGAACGCCGTGGTCATTCAGAGACTCAAACGCGCTGCGGAGCCTTTTAGAGAGCGGCCCTAGTGTCGGTTTCTGAGAGACGAGAAACTGCAGACACGTCACGGTTCGAAGTAGAAATGCAGCAGTGGGAGAAAGGAGAATTCAGGTTTGCTAGACTTAAGATCTTAGTGGTAGCTAATTCTCCTAATGAGGGGATTTTTAATAATTACAGGTTAGGAAAGTAATGTATGACTTCAAGCTATATTTGCCACACTTTTCAGAAAACTACTCAAAAAAACCTGCTTATTTTCAAATACCAATTAATCAACATAAAATATATTAACTGTATGTTTTAGAATGGTAATATGAGCTGGCCATGGTGATACACACCTATAGTCCCAGCACTCAGGAGGCAGAAGCAGGAGGATCTCTGTGAGTTTGAGGCCAGCATGGGCTACCTAGTGAGTTCAGGGCCACCCTGATCCACACAGTGAAATCCTGTCTCAAATAAGAGAATGTTAATATGGTCTAAGTTCACAAAAATGTTGACAATATTAGTCAGACATCCTCTCCTAACAACAGGTATTTATGTAAATTTTAGTTATCTCAGAACTTTTAAATAGCAGTAGATTAAAAATTATATATTTCTGGGCTGGGGATTTAACTCAGTGGTTCCGGCGTCTGCCTAAACAAGTAGAAGCGCAAAGTCCAGAGTTCAATCCCTGGTAACCACATGCCACAGTGCCGGGCGTGGCGGCTCACACCTGTCATCCAGCACCCGGGAGGCAGAGGCAGGAGGGTTGCAAGGAATTCAGGGCTACTGTGGGCTCCATAGTGAGCTCATGGCCAGCCTGAACTACAAAGCGAAACCACGTCTCAAAAAAAAAAGATGTGTTCAGTCAGATTACAAGTAACATACACAGCGAGTATCCCATAAAAACAATACCATTCATGGGGCGGTGGGTGTGTGCTAGAAAATGTGGGAACTCCAGATGTTTCCTGTGATTTATACATGAACACTACATGCAGAATTCAAAGTTCTAAAATATATATTTGCTTAAGAATAATAACTCCTGCCAGGTGTACTGGCTTGTGCCTGTCATCCCAGCACTCGGGAGGCAGAGGCAGGAGGATTGCTGAGTTCCAGGCTTGCCTGGGCTCCATAGTGAGCTCAGGGCCAGCCTGAGCTACAAAGCAAGACCTTGTCTCAAAAAACAAAACAAAAAATAATAATAACTCCCAAGCCAGGCACAGTGGCATGTGGCTGGGTCCTCGCTCCCTGGGAGACCAAGTTGGGTGGGTTGCTTGAACCTAGAAATTCAGGGCCAGCTTGGGCAACGCACCAAGACCTGACTCAGTTCGCTCCATGACTCTGCCTGCAAACGGAACCAGGCAAGAACCAAACCAAGTCATTTTCCCATGAGGTCAACCCTGAACCTGACCCTGAATTTGATTCAGTTCTCACTCAACTTGGTTTGTGATCAGAATCGTGGAGAGAATCAAATTCGTGAGCCAAGGCACCACAGTACTTCCACAACATGGAAAGGTGGAGTGAGAGACGTGGCCATGTGTTTTCTCACAGCGGATGTCTTCGCTGTCTCGGGTTCAGCTGAGGTTTCAGCTGCGTCAGCATCCACTGTGGCAGAAGGTCGCTCTAGAAGACACCACTAAACTACATTCAAGAGAATCTAGGGGGCAGGATGTAGCTCAGTTGTTCCAGTGCCTGCCGGCAAGCACAAGGTCCCTGGTTCAATCCTGGTACCTGCATACAACAATACCAGGCGTGGTAGCACACACCTGTCATTCCAGCCCTCCAGAGGCAGAGGCAGAGGCAGGAGGGTTGCTGTGAGTTCGAGGCTAGCTATGCTGGGCTACGTAGTGAACTCAGGGCCAGCCTGTTAACAATCAGTGTCACTGTGAAAGGGCCCCGACCTCCTAGACCCCACATGGGACTCAGGGACCCTCCAGGCCCAGCACATGAAGCCGGGGTGGTTTGTGGGGCCGTAAAAGCCAGGGAGAATCTCTCAGCAGACCTCAGAAGTGCCCATTGCTCACCCACCCCTGGGGTCCTCAGCCGCTGTCTGGAAGGGTCCTGCTCACGGCCCTCAGCTGTGCTCCTCAGGAGAGCCTGCCTGGCCGCGGCCCCAGAGAGCAAGCCCTGCGCGCCACCCCGGCTCCCAGTTTCCTGGGGGCTGCGCCCCCAACTTGAGCCGACCTGGACAGGCTGAGCCTCGTCTAGCACAGAGGCAACAGGGTGTGACTTCGGGGCTTTTGCTAGAGGCTCAGGAATCAAAAGGGAGTGGTGCATAACGGGTGAGCACACCCCCCAGCTGTGTCCAGGTGCCCCCCCGGCTCCCAGCCATCCACAACAGGCTAGGAAGACGGGCCCGGGTGAGTCTCTCGTCCGATACCTAGGAAATGATCACATCGTAGAAAACATTGTCAGTTACGTTTACATAGCAGCGTCAGCCCTCCGCAAAAGCAGAAATAGCGATGTTCTCAAAAGAATGAGTGATAAAATCAATGAACTTCATTCAGATACAGAAAATAGCTTATGCAGTGATTGTTTATATGTGTTCAGGAATCTATAAAGGTGTTTCACCCGCACCTATCTCAGAGTATTTTTATTTGCATAATTATACTCAGTATCCGTTTGCCTGGTATTCCTCTAATGGATCTCATGAGTTTTTCTGAGGCACTGGCAGGAAAGCCTCTTGTTGCTGGGTGTGGTGCTGCATCTGTAATTCCAGTATTCAGGAGGCTGAGGCAGGATTACTGTGAATTTGAGGCCATCTTAGGCTACATGCTGAGTTCGAGCTGAACTACATTGCAAGACCCTGTTCGAAAAACAAAAGCCACCTTGGCAGATTGTCCGTTTCCCAGTGAGCAGCCAGAAGCCATAATGAAGCTTCTTGGGCATAAATAATACACCCAGTGAGGGTCCACAGAGACAGACCTGTCACAGCAACAATTGTCATCTTCTTAACTGGAAACATTTGTTGATGTGAATAGTAGCCTCAAAGGTTTGCTGAGAGAATAATTGTCGAGCCAGATGTGGTGGCTCACACCTGTCATCCTAGCACTCAGGAGGCAGAGGCAGAAGGATTCCTGAGTTCAAGTCTTGCCTGGGTTATATAGTGAACTCAGAGCCAGCCTGAACTATAAAGTGAGACCCTGTCTCAAAAAAAAAAAAAAAAGAATAAAAAGTAAAAGAAGAATCGTCTAATAAAAGCTGTTTACTTGAGGCCAGCTGTAGCGACACACGGCTTTCGTCCCAGCCCTGTGGAGGCTGACCACCATGAGTTCAAGGTCAGCCTGTGCTACATAGTGAGTTGTCTCAGAAAAAAAGCTATTTACTTGAAAGTTTAAAAGTTGTAAAGTTGTTCATTAAATGTGTAGAGTACTCAATATGTACTGAGTTTGGCACACATGAACTGAGTTTGCCAAGGGAAAGAAAACTTGAAAATAAACATTTTGGGTGTGGAGTACAATCCAACCCAACCAATTGTTTGAAAACTCAGTTTAAGTAACCAGGGTGGATGTATACATTTTTTTGTTTCCAAATTCTGATGTGCTGGTTAAGTTACGATGTATTATCGGAGTTAAAAATAATCTTTTTCTCACTCAGTGTACACGTCATGGTATTTCCATGTGTTGATACATGCGGTGATTTCGGTGCCTTATTTTACATGCAGCGTTTTGCTGATGGTTGAAGAACTGCTCTCAGGATGAAACACTCTTCATCAAAAGACTGAGAGAATTTATATTTACAGAACATCTCACATGGGCATATCTGTTGTTCTTGTTTGGCTCAGTGAGAAGCAACAGCGATTTAGGAGGTGCTTTTGTTTTAGCAGACATTATCTTCATTTAATACTCAATTGTGAAAATGTGATATTTTCGGCACCAGCTGCTGTGCAGTTTGTTTTAAATCACTCTTTGTGCTCTGTCGGCCAGTGTGCAGACCTGTTAGTATCATTCATTCTGTTCTGCCTTCCAAAGTGTAAACCCTAAGGTGAAAAGAAAATGCCCATCACACTAACTCCTCAAATAGAAGCACTCGCTTAGTAGACTAAGCCTCGGCTCTCTGTCATTTGTTCGCATATGACGTCAACAGATGTAAGAGATGCAGATGTGGTTACGGTCTCAGTCACTGGGACCCCCACGCAGAGGGGACCCCGGGCACGGCGGCGTGCACCCCACAGGTGTTATGTGGGATGTGCTGTGGTTGGGACTTTGAAGTTCTCCCCAAAACCTGGCCCTGAGCCGGTGCAGTGGGAGGTGGGGCGGCCTAGTGGGGGTAGCGTGGGTCCCGGGGCTGCACCTCTGGAGGGGCCAGGTGCTGGGAGGCCGGTGTGGTGCTGCGCTGGGGTGTGGGTTCGAGGCCAGCCCGGGAGACACAGTTCAAGTTCAACCCGGACTACGTAGTGAGATCCTGTCTCAAACTAAATAAATATAAAGGGTATTGGAACCTTCTGGCCCTTCTGTATTTTGCTTCCTGTCTTCCTCCCATAAGGATACACTGTCTCACAGAGGCCTAGAAGCAGCGGGCTAACCGCTGGACTGACCTCCAGGCCTGGCGAGGTCAACTCAGCTGCTCTCCCCTCGGATGCCTGGTGCGCTGCCGCAGGGCTAACACACAGCGTCCCTCTGTAGTTATTATTTTAATCCTGTTTTATTGAAATCTAATCTGCCTTCTTATTAAAAGCCACACTAGAAAAACACACCATTACTTTGAGTAGAATAATTAATAAATTTAGGGAAAAATGCTTTTGTCTACCAGACACTTTATGTTCTGCGGCCCAGCACGGCCTAAGTGAGGGCACTGCAGGGCACACGGAGGCCGAAGCAGGACGTCTCCTGAGCCAAGGAGTTGGAGATCAGCCCAGCAATATAGTGAGAGCCTGTATCCAAAATAGCTACATAATTTTTTAAGAAGTGTTGAGAGTCCATGGTTTCGAGTGTAGCGTAGTTGAATTTCTGGCCCCTCTGCAACCCCGCACCCACTGCAGAGCACAGCCCGCCCCAGCGTTAGGCGACGACAGTCCGTTCCGCCAGGCTGCCTGCCCCGGCCCGGGTAGGGTCAGGTGCAGGGTCTTTGGAGACTGGCTCTTTGCCGGACTCATTCTTCCTTGCCCAGTACATGTCCACTGCGTGAGCATGACACATCAGCGTCCGTCACCACCTGGGACTCTGCAGTGACCACTGCCAACCTCAGAGGCGCGCAGTGACTCTTCCCACCGGCCGCGAGGGACGTCCCCACTCCGCAGCCTCCCAGCCCCGGTCACGGTCACGCCAGCTTCTGGGTTCCAGCAGCCCTGTTCTCGCGGGTTTGGTTTTCTCTCCTGACAACACGAGCTGCTTTCTGTTTGCTTACTGCCCATGTCCTTAGAGGGCTGTCTGCTCCTTTGCTCATTTTGAAATTAGTATTTTTCTTTTATTTACAAATCCCTATACCACCTTAGAATTTGCATATGTTTTCTTGCATTCAGTGGGTTCCTTCCTGTTAGGGCTGTTTGTAGTGAGTTGCTGTGTGACACCCCATAATCCTCGCAGTCTGAGGGGGAAGCAGGGGCACCCCAAGTGTGAGTCCCGCTGGGCAATGAAAAGGGCTGGCAGTGTAGCTCAGTGTGCAGAGCCTGGGTCTAGTCCCCAGTACAGCAAAGAGAAAGAGCAACAGGCTTTTGTTTTGTTTTATGGTACAGGGGATCAAACTCAGAACCTTGTGCTGAGCCACATCCTGGGCCCAAGCAGAGAGAGAGTGACTAGAGATTAAACCCCAGGCCTTGGTTTTAAGCTGCATTCCTAGCCTTTTACAGTTTTTTAAAATTTTTAATTTTTTTTTTTTTTTGAGACAGGGTCTCGCTTTGTAGTTCAGGCTGGCCCTCAGCTCACTATGGAGCCCAGGCAAGCCACCACGAACTCAGCAATCCTACTGTCTCTGCCTCCCGAGTGCTGGGATGACAGGCGTGAGCCACCACGCCCGGCATTGTGGTATGCGGTGTTGATTGTTGGTGGGCACGAGTCTCCACGCCCAGCATTATATGTGGTTACCGGGGATCGAACTCAGGACCTTGTGCTTGCAAGGCAGGCGCCGGAACCACTGAGCTAACCCTCCGGCCCTAAAATTTTTAATATTTATTTTGAGGCAGGGTCTGGTAAAGTTGCTATATTGCCCACCTTGCCATCCTCCTGCCTCAGCCTCCCAGGGTATTGGGATTACAGGGATCTGCCACTGTTACAGAGACAGGGCGTGTACTGGCTCGGAAATGGACAGACCTGTCAGTTACAAGATCCCAGGGCAACCCGAGGACCCATGTGTAGAACTGCCGGAAAGTTCCCAGGCCCTGGGCCTAAGAAAGAGCGGAGAGCCGGTGTCCCGCCTTGAGAGCCGCACTTGAAGATGCACCTGTGCCTTCAGCATTGCTTTCATCCTCTTTTTTCTCTGGATTCGGCCCAGGTGTGCTCTGCACAGCTGCTTTCTCCCATACCCGTTTACCCTGCACTTTTCAAATAAAGGTTCGGCACTGCCTTTGCCTTGTTTTGTCCAATTCTTTGCTAGAGCCAAGAACCTGGAGTACTTGTGGTGGTCCGTGGGTTCTGAAGACACTACCCGACCGCACCACGGCCGGCCGCCCTGCTTTCCCAGTCCGCGGCGGGCTGGTGTTCCTGACGTCCTAGAAAACGACTGTGTCCCTGGTACGAAGATTTGCTCTTCTTGTTTTTATTACCTGTTTTGTTGAGACAGGATCTTGCCGGTCTTGAACTATGTGCCCAGCCTGGCCTCCAACTCGCTGCAGTCCTCCTGCCTCAGCCTCCCGAGTGCTGGGCTTGCAGGTGTGCGCCGCCACACCAGGCTCCGTTTGCTCTGAAGTGTTCGCGGCTGGTTGCCTTTCAAGAGCCGCCTGGCGGTGCAGGTGTCGAGCGCAGGGCGGGCCGCGGGTCGCCGTGGCCGTCGTGGGGCGGTTTGAGTGTCTACCCGGCCCTATCCGGTCGCCATCCCGGTCTTCACTTTGAACAACCCGCTGTTGGAAGGCCGGCCTCCCCTGAGCTGGGCGTGCCCTCCGTCCGTCTGTCCGTCCGTCAGTCTGGCGGGGCCGTGGCCTGGGCAAGGGGCCGCACGGATGCGCTGCGAGCGGCTGCGGATGGCGGAGCCCGCGGGACCCGGCCCGGCCCTGGGCGGCACCGAGGCGGAGCGGGCGGCGGTGAGCGGCGCGGGGCAGCGGCGGGCGCGGGGCGCTCTCGCCCTCGGCTCCTCAGCGCGGGCTCGGGCGGCGGCGGGCGGGGAGGGCGGGCGGCCCTGCGTGCTCCCGCGGAGGGGAGGCCGAGGCCAGAGGGCCGCCGCATCCCCGAGTTCAAGGCCCCGGGGCAGCGCGAGGCGGCTCCCGCGCGAGGTGCGTGCGCCGGGCCCTGGGCCTTGAACCTGCCCTCTCCAGGGAGCTTTGGGATCCGGGCCGGGGGTGAGGGGAGCGGCACCGGCTGCGCGGCGTTTCCCCGAGGCCCGGGCGGCTTCCCGGTCGCCTCGGGCTGAGCAGCAGGGGCCCCGCCGCGGGGAGCCGGCCCGGGGCACCGAGGCTGCGGCTGCGCTTACACTTTCTTGGAAGCTGGAAAAACTTCCACACAAGCGTCGCACGAGAGCGCAGCCTGGTTCGAGTGCGGCTTTCTCCTGGGTAGGAAGCGGGTGCCCGGGGCGCGATAAAACCCTTATCTGGGTCGCCTTCCCCTGCACCCTGCACGGAGCCGCGGCGGTGCCCACAGATACCGCCCGGGCGGGGCCCCGGCCGCCTCCCCTCCTGGCTCAGCGCAGATCGGAAAGGACGGAAAGGACGGCTCCCGGCCTCGTGTGAAGAAAAACGCTCGCTTAGGTTTTTGTTTCTGTGAGAGGGTCTCCGCAGCCTCTCAGGCGCCGGGGTTCCTCCAGGTCCCGGCCGTGTTCTGCTGAAAGTCCGTCCGGAGCTCTTGCTACACCCCTTTGATCCCGGCCCTGGGGCGAGGTGGAGGCCCCAGCCCTCCTGCTCCCAGTTCTGTTGTGGGACTCAGTCTGGAAGCTTTGGAGCAGGAAGTGCCAGGGGTGGCATCTGGGCTCCCGCCTGGACGGCAGGGTCCGCGGAAGACATGGGGAGTCTTGGGGCAGCCGCAGGTGCGGCCTCCACCGCGAGTGCTGGGGGCACCGGGCTCCCACCTCGGGCGAGGCCCAGGAGTTTGTCCGGCTGTGATGGCGAATTGTTGAACACTCAGCAGGCGCAGCGTGGAGACACAGTCTGGCTCATACTAAAAGATCACAGGCCGGGCGTGGTGTGGCCCGCCTGTAATGCCAGTGCTCAGGAGGCTGACGCAGGAGGATTGCCTGGTTCAAGGCCAGTCTTGTAGCGCAGGGAATTTAGCTCAGTCGTTCCAGTTCCATCTCTGGTGCCCCAAAAAAGACAAAACGAGACCCTGTCTCAAAACCTAATAAAGGGCCAAAGATGTAGCTTTATGTGAAGGCCCTGGATTCAATCCTAGTCCTCCCTGGTCTCCTCCAAAAACAGTCACCAGCTGCTGGCTGAAGAGTCCATTGTAGGCAACAAGACCAGCAGCACCGAAGCCACGGATGAGACAGGAACCAGAGAGGGGGAGTCGAGGCTGACATCCTGCCGGGCCGGCGTCGGACCTCGAGGTGCTGCTGAGCAGCCCGGGTGGCGGATGGGCAGCCGGTCTGGCCCTGGGGCGGAGTGTGGCACCCTGAGCAGGTGCTCGTCCCGCAGTGCGCAGTGACGCAGGGCTCAGACCCAGAAGCCCATGCGGGGTCTCCCTGGCTGGCTTGCGGGCTTGTGAGGGAAAAAAGACAAACATTTCAATATATATATATGTATGTATTTCCAGGCTCATAAACAGTACTTCCTGTCAGTCTCTCCAGGAAAAACAGGCTTGGGGAAGCTCTGACTTTATCGTGTTTTCTGGTTTCTGCGGGGTAAATACTGTCACCGAAGCTGACTTCACGCTTCTAGTGGTTCAACAGCCGGGAGGCAAAAGTCCTCCCCTGTACGGTCAGAGCTCAGGGCTCCGGCGTCTGTCACTGGAGCGCGCCTGGCAGGTTGGCAGGAGCACTGCGTTTGACAGATGAGAAAACAGAGTGGCATACCGAGGTCGCCTGTGGAATCTGCGCCCATGGGTGGCGGCCCCGCTCTCCTGACCGCTGTGCGCCCAGTGCTGATGTGTGGCCTGTGGCGGGAGCACGGGTGACCATGTGGGAGAGCGTCCCCGGCCAGAGGTGATGGCCCGAGAGGACGTGAGGGCTGAGCAGGCTGCTGGACAAGCCCTCGGGACGCCACTGTCCCCGTGTCCCCTCCAGGACGGCGGAGCCGGCCACCTCGGGGTCCGAACAAAGCTGTGCTACGGCTTCGGCGGCGTTCCCAACCAGGTGGCCTCCAGCGCCACGGCCTTTTACCTGAAGCCCTTCCTGCTGGACGTGGCCCAGGTGAGTGTAGTCAGCGGCGTGCCAATGTCTGTCGCACCCCCCCCCCCGCTGGCACCCTGTGACCCAAGCCTCACACAGACCCACACGAGACGGCGGGCAGCTCCTCGAGGTGTCGCCACCTGTGCGTCTCAGGAAACGTGAACGCCCGCAGTGGCGGGGCAGGCACAGGCCGGGCACTGCACAGACATTCAAGCGAAAGGTCTCTACCAGCGGACTCGGACGGCACCAGCAAAAACATGCTGGTAGGGAAGAGGGTATAACATGCCTCCTCCATGCTCGGAGAAGAGGCATGGGAGCAGCACGCGGTGTCTGTGCACAGCTGAGATGAGCGTGGAGAAAGCCAGACTACACGGCCAAGTGCTAACGCTGGCCAGAGCAGGGGGTAGTGAGAGCAGATGGTAAACAAGCCCTGCTCCAGCTGGAGGCTACATAATGAGTTCAAGGCCAATCTGAACTAAATAGTTAGGTGGCTCACGCCTGTCATCCCAGCACTCGGTAGGCAGAGGCAGGAGAATCGCTGAGTTCGAGGCTTGCCTGGGCTACATAGTGAGCTCAGGGCCAGCCTGAACTACAAAGTGAGACCCTGTCTCAAAAAAAAAAATAAATAAATAAAATAAAAAGAAAAAGAAAAGCCTAAAAACCCCAAAACCAAATATAAAAAAATACAGTAGTCATGATTTAATAACACTGATCTGATTCTATTAACATACAATTATACATGTTGAGCACACAAAGAACTGCATGAAGGGACCATCTTCCAAATGCGTCTGCAGCTGTCTCTGGGTGGCGGGATCTCAGATGAGCTTTGCTTAATGGTTTTCTGTTTCATTTCAATGTTTTTTTAATGAGCATGTCATTAATGTAGTCAGAAAAATCAATTTGGCTTTTTTGTTGTGAAGCACAGCGTCTAGCTCTGCTAGCCGGGGTGCAGTCCCCTGAGTCTCCCCCAAAGTGGACGGAGAGCAGCGGCGGACACACAGCCGTCACTGCCTCTGCACTGCGGTCGGCGCCTCGGGCTGTCCCGGGAGCCCCTCCCGCCTGCTCTCGCCCAGCCGGGCCGTGTCTGACTGCAGGACTCGGCCGTCACCACTCCCCGTGCTTTCAGATCCCCGCTGCCCAGGTGTCCCTTGTCCTGTTTGGAGGGAAGGTGTGTGGGGCAGTTGCCGACCCCGTGGCCGGGTTCTTCATCAACAGAAGCAGGAGGACGGGGTCCGGACGCCTCATGCCCTGGTGAGCAGCCCACAGCGCTTCAGAGCCAGGAGCCCGGCTCTGGGTCCCGTTCGTCAGCTCGCGGACACCCTGGGGATGTGGGGGAACAAGACTGGGTGGTGAATTAGTCCTGGGGGGCATGAGCCACTCTTGGGGATGCCCCTTGCCAGGTGGTACAGGGCTGACACGTCCGCAGGCGGAGTGCTCAGGGCCATGGAAGGTCCCAGCGGGGGCGCCTCACGTTCCAGGTCCCTAAGGCTGGGAGTGGCGCCTCCGCTACCTCACTTCCCCGCGTGACCAGCGGGCACGGTGGTGCCATCCTGGGCCGCGCCCCACCAGCTTTGCCCCGCAGGGTGCTGGGCTGCACGCCCTTCCTCAGCCTGGCCTACTTCTTCCTGTGGTTCCTGCCCCCCTTCTCCGGCCTGCGTGGCCTCTGGTACACCGGCTTCTACTGCCTCTTCCAGGGCCTGGCCACGGTAAGCGCGGCTTCGTTTTCCGGGCCGATGGGCCACTGCTGGCTGTGGCTGCTAATGGGCAGGGGGCGCCACGGTGCCCCGCTGTCGCCCGCCCATGCCCGGAGACCACACTCCAGTCAGATGACCAGGAGCCGGGTCCGCCCGGCCTGTGTGCTGGGCAGGCGCGGGGTGGCGGGCCTCGGCCCTGAGCTGGGCGGCACCTCAGTTCTTCCAGGTGCCCTACACGGCGCTCACCATGCTGCTCACCCCGAGCCCCAGGGAGCGCGACTCTGCCACCACCTACCGTGAGTGTGGTGCTGGGCCCTGGCCGGAGGGCGCTGCCCGAGCCCCGTGGCCGGCATGGTCACTTCATGTGCTCCGTCTCCAGGGATGACCATGGAAATGGCAGGGACACTGCTGGGAGCCACCGTCCATGGGCTGATTGTGTCCAGTGCCAACCACTGTGAGCTCCCTGGGCCCGCTGCTGTCTCCCCGGATGCAGTGAGTGCCTGGGCTGCCCCACCCCACCCGCGGGGTCCCCTCCTCCAGGCTGCTTCCCCACCAGCCCTTTTGGGTGGCCGCTGTGCCAGTCCTCCTCTCGCTGAGGGCATGAGCCCAGGTGCCAGCCCATCGCCCGTCACCCTGCAGGGAAGGAGTGAGGCTGCCCGGGGCTCAGCAGCAGGGTTCCTGGCTTCAGCCCCCGGGAACACGTGTGTACAAGCATGCTCATGCACGCACGCAGGGTGAGCACTGTGATCCCGTGCAGCAGGCGCAGGGCCACCTGTGGGGATGCATGTGGAAGGGCACCGGCATCCCTGCGCGTGCACGAAGGGCCCTGTGTTGGCCGAGGAGGAAGGGCTGGTGCGGCCGCGCATGGCTCCCCTGCTGGGGGCTGAGGCGGACAGGCGATGGGGCAGAGCCGCTCAGCTCACAGCAGCTTGGAGGCCGGGCCGGGCCGTCCCTGGGCTCCTGCCCTGCGTGGCCCCTGCCTCCTGGTACCGCGGCCAGGTCAGGATCAGTCCGTGGACTGGGCCATTGGTGAGCACAGTGCCCCATGTGCGAACACTGAAAGCCTGCTCTGAGCACAGGCGAATTCGGGGACCTTCTGGACCTGAGCCTGACCGTGCCCACCCCCCGTGGGAAGCCCTCTGCCTGCCTCTGCCGGGGAAGCAGCTCCCGCAGCCCGTTTCTGTCCTGTCCCCAGACTCGCCTCTACTCCATCGCGGCCGGCGTGGTCGCTCTGACGTACCCTGTGTGCGTCAGCCTGCTCTGCCTGGGCGTCAGGGAGCAGCCAGGTACGGAGGTGCAGTGGGGCCTGGGACAGGGCTCTGTGGGCCTTCAGACTCCGCCGAGCCGGGGGTCATTTCCTGTGTTACAGACCCGGCCGACGCGGCCTCGGGCCCAGGCCTCGGCTTCCTGCCAGGGCTGGGCCTCACGGCCCGGCACCCACCCTACGTGAAGCTGGTGGTCTCCTTCCTGTTCATCTCAGCTGCAGTGCAGGTACCTTGGCCAGCGGACCCCAGCGCAGGGGCTCGACCTGCTGGCCCCACAGAGATCTGGGGCCCTGGGTCACAGCCCAGAGCCACCCCGACTGTTCCCGGAGAGACCGGGGAGCCGCTGTGGGTGGGGGCAGGCTCCTGGAAGCTGGTGGGCAGGGCTGTGGCGCCTGTGACTGTGTCCTCTGGGTTGCCATGTGACTCCCGTGGCCGGAGTTCCAGGAGCCAGCGGGGAGCCAGACGTGAGACCCTGTCCTCGCCCCGACGGTGCCCGCGCCCTGTCTGCCCTCAGGTGGAGCAGAACTGCCTGGTCCTGTTCTGCAGACATGCCGCCCAGCTGCAAGGCCATGTCCAGGGCCTGGTGCTGACCATCCTGGTGAGGGCTGAAGCGGGTCTCATGCAAACAGGGCTCTGCATTGGTCGCAGTCACCCACTGCACGGCGCAGGAGAACTGTGGCTGCGGTTAAGGGTCTAGGCGGGGCTGTGACCCGGCGAAGGCGTTGGCTGCAGGGCTGTGGGGTGGTGACGCCGTCCGTCCACAGGTCTCGGCTGTGCTGAGCACCCCGTTGTGGGAGTGGGTTCTCCAGCGATTCGGGAAGAGGACCTCGGCCCTTGGCATCTGTGTGAGTGCGACCGGAAGCGAGGCTGGAGCCCGGGCTCGGGGCTGCAGGGCGTGGCCCGCGGCCTCGCTGCTGACAGTGGTGAGCGTGGGGAGCGCAAGCCCGGGCACAGGTCGAGGGACAGCACGTGTCTCCCCAGGTGATGGTGCCTTTTGCGGTCTTGCTGGCGGCCATGCCCACACCCCCCGTGGCATACGCTGTGGCCTTCTTCTCTGGCGTGAGCATCGCAGTGTCCTTGCTGCTGCCCTGGTAGGCGGGAGAGGTCAGGTGGGGGCTTCCTGGGCTCCGTGAGGGTGTCCCCTGCTGTCCTAGGCCCCTGCACCCAGCCCTGCACGAGGGGCCCTGTGGAAAGGCCGCTCACAGGAAGGACAGGGCAGGGGAGGCCGCCGGTCCGGGCTCCGTCCCCAGATCACTCACAGGCTGCTGCCTGTCGAGGCCAAGGTGCTGCACACGGCTCACACCACACATCTGCCCCAGGTCCATGCTGCCGGACGTGGTGGACGACTTCCAGCTGCAGAACCAGCACGGCCCGGGCCTGGAGACCATCTTCTACTCATCCTATGTCTTCTTCACCAAGCTTTCGGGCGCGTGTGCACTGGGCATCTCTGCCCTCAGCCTAGAGTCAGTCCCCAAGGCCGGGCAGAGCCCGAGGCAGGGCGGGAGGGGGAGGGCGGAGCCTCCAGTCTGTCCATTTCGGGGTGTCCGTGCAGCAGGGCACCAGAGCACCGGCCGGGGCCCCTGTGGAAGCCCCCGCTCCCCAGGTCCTAGCTCGCTGAACCCTCCAGTGCCCCTGTGATCTGGCCGAGGCAAGAAGCCAGACTGCGGGAGCTGGGCTGCGCGGAGGCCCAACTGGACGGCGGGCATCTCCCCAGGTTCGCAGGGTACGAGGCGGGAGCCTGCACGCAGGCGGCGGAGGTGGTAGTCGCCCTCAAGGTCCTCATCGGCGCTGTGCCTGCCTGCCTGATCCTGACGGGCCTGGGCATCCTCCTGCTCAGCCCCACGCCTCCGGGGCCAGGCCAGGACGAGTCCCAGCAGCAGAGCCTGCGGAGGTGGGCACCCTGCACCCCTGGTGCACACGGGCAGCACTGCCAGCCCAGGGAGACACACAGGGTGTCAGGCTGCAGATGCGCTGCCCACCAGGCAGCCCTGCCTTGGGGAGACTCCCCCGACCCCAACCCCTCGTGGAGCGAGGGGCATGAAGACTCCCTTTGGAGCCCCTTCCCTTTGCTCCCCACATCTGGGCACGTCCTCCTCTGCCACCCAGGGACACACAGCCGCCCCACACTCGGACTCCCTTCACGCACCCACGTGGACACCGCCACCTGTCACCCCCCGCACCGGGCTTCATGGGTGCTAACGGAACCCCCTGCCCGCCGTGGCCCCTCTGTCTCTGACTCAGTGACCAGCGCCACCTTCTGCCCTGGAGCAGACACTTGTGGCACTGCGGGCACTGCGGCAGGGCAGGGTGGGCCTTCACCTCCGCTGCTTCTGCTCCTGCAGGAAGAGC
The DNA here is from genome assembly GCA_004025085.1 of Thryonomys swinderianus. Taxonomy (NCBI): domain Eukaryota; kingdom Metazoa; phylum Chordata; class Mammalia; order Rodentia; family Thryonomyidae; genus Thryonomys; species Thryonomys swinderianus. The sequence continues at coordinate 43,202 of PVIC010003871.1, read as the reverse complement.
AGCCTCAGCCTCGCTTCCAACTCCAGAGGTCTCCTGTGAGCGGCAGAGCAGGAGCCGCGTCCGCTGGGCCGAGTCTGTCCTGGGCCCTCGGGCACCTACCTACCGCTCAGCACAGGGCTGTGGTCTCCGGTGATGCCGCCTACGTGCCTGGCCTAGGCTCCAGGAAACCCCGTGCTCATGATCACAGCATCGCGACACCAGCTCCCGACAGCCTGTGTGGCACGAAGCATCCCAATGGCAGTGTTCCTGCGAACAAGAAGCATCTGCCTCCCCTCCTGACCTGGAGACTCCTCGCAGGGGAACAGACAGACACACAGACCACTCTCAGCCTGAGGCTCCCCGGACGGCTGCCCAGCACCCACGAGTGGGCAACACAGAGACGATGACACGCTGGGGACACGCAGGGTACACGGGCCCAGAGGCCAGCCTGGGAGGGGCAGCGTGGGGAGAGGAGCAGGCGGGTCCCGGCCTTCGGCTGTCATGCGAGTCACCAGCTCTGCCTCTCATGAGGGACGGGGACAGGCTGACGCTGAGCTCCAGAGACCACGCATCTCACCCACACCAGCGCAAGCGCAGCCTTATCTTACTAGAGCACAGACCTGAGGCCGCTAGGGGCCTTGTCTGTGGGGAAGAAAGATCTACTAAAGTTTGTTTTTTTAAAAAAAAAAGAAAACCAAAGAGTTTATCTCGTGGAGTCTGCAGAACGTGACTACACAGCCTTCCTGTTCCACTGCCAGAATCTGCTGAGGCAAGAAAGGGAGGGTGTCCAGTGGCCCCGAAACTACCTGTGCCCCGGCCACACGTTCCCAACACGCGCCGGCTTGGGCAGAGACACCGCCTGGAAGCCGAGCTCCTCCTGGTCTTTGCTAGAGACAGAGCTGAGGGCCAGGGATTTAGCTCAGTGCTTCCAGGGATCTGCCTCCTAAGCGCAAGGTCCTGAGTTTGATCCTGGTAACCACATACAATGCTGGGCGTGGTGGCTCACACCTGTAATCTCAGCACTCGGGAGGCAGAGGCAGGAGGATTGCTGAGTTCAAGGTTTGCCTGGGCTACACAGTGAGCTCAGGGCCAGCTTGAACTACAGAGCGAGACCCGTCTCAAAAAACAAATAAATAAATAAATAAAAAAGAGCTGAGACTCGAGGCAGGCTGGGGCACAGGATTGGCCTTAGGTGGGTTGGGGGCCAGGCCAGGCCGGGCAGCGCGGAGAGGTGTCAGGGGACAGACACCACTGTGCACGGCGCCAGGGGCAGCTGAAGTGGTCACCCACCCCCCACCCCCAGCAGAAGCAGCCTCACCGGTCCTCGGCGCCTCCACACAGCCCGCCGCACCGGTCTCACCCGCCCTGCCGTTCCCACCCTGCGAGCTCACCATCCACTTTCACCCAGTGAACTCGGCCTCTGGCCTCCACAGCCGGGAGGCCCAGCGGGGTGACTGCCAGCCAGGAGAAAGGAGACAAGTTAGCTACTTCTGTCTCTGGCCACACGCAGGCCGACTTGTTTAACAAACCGGGGCCTCCGTTTCTGCAGGGACTTGGGTTTTGAGGCTGGGGTGTGGCTTTGTGGCACCAGCTGGCCCTAAACTCCTGGGCCCACCATGTCCTCCTACCTCAGCCTCCCAAAGAGTGGATGTTTCCATTTTGAGCAGCCAGGTATAGTGTTCCATATACTTGAGGGTGGCAGTAGGCTTAAGCGGACAATACCAAGCATTACCGGGCAAGGTGCCCTCGGCACTAGGTGGTGAGTGCAGAATGCTCCGTTTCCAAGCCCGGCCCTGCTGGTCTCGCCTCCAGCATCCGGCCACCAGGGGTCCTTCATGGTGCAGGCAGCGTGATGCGGCCCAGGGACTCCTGGTGGCCCGGGCTCCGCGGGGCCAGCCGCCTCAGTGAGCACACTTCCGGAACGGACTCATCACCACCTCTCCATGGAAAAACGCCTGGTAACCTCTAGCACACAGGCCGGTGTGCTGGAACACACCTGGAGCTCCTGACTCCAGAGGCCAAGGCGGGAGGGTCACGAGTTCAAGGGCAGCCTCAGCCACACAGTGATTCCCAAGCCGAGCACAAACCTACGTCCAGAAGCAAAACAAAACAAAACAGTAATAAAGTCAGTGCAGTCCCATCAAAATACCAATAGCATTCTTTTCTCTTGCTTTTTGCTACCAGGGATCAAACTCAGGACCTCATGCTTGGTGTCACTGAGCTGTATGGCCGACCCCCTTTTTTGGGGTACTGGCAATCGAAATCAGGGCCTGGAGCTTCCTGGGCACCTGCAGGAGGCTGCAGTATTGACGTGCCCCCCCCCCAGCAGGCATGTGAGTTCATCCCACCACTGGTTTGTTTATAGACCTGAGTCCAGCCAAAGCTGATGTTTTGAGGTCAAAGTAACTTGCACAATTCTGTGCTCACAACTAAACCTTCTAATAGAAGGACAGTGTTCTAATTACAACCACATGTTTTGCCTATCCTGTTCCTAATTTGAGAATGCTTTATCTTTACAAGCCTTGTTTAATTTCCATAGAAACTATCCTGCCTTTGCATGCAGCTCATCTCTCTCCAACTGATTACTAATAAAAATTAGTGGCTTGAACTGGCCAGGGCCTTTGTTGGCTGCACGGTCGTCCTAGCACCCCGCTTTCTTTCTCAGTTCTGTCTTTAGGGTATTTTTCCCTCAGGCCTGCATCATACACTGGACAGGAGACTGGAACCTACTGCAGAAATTTACAGTCATATTTCAGGGAGCCCCAGTAGACAGCAGTGGCATTTTTTTTGGTCCTGGGGATTGAACTCTGGACCTTGTGCTTGCCAGGAAGGTGCACATCATCACTGAGCTACATGTCCAGACCAAACAATGGCCTTCTTTATAGAACCAGAAAAAACTATACTTAACTTCATGGAACCACATGTACGTGGTGCACACATACACATATACACACACCCCATATAGGCAAACTTTGAGCAAAAACAATAAAGCAAAGCCAGGTGTGGGTATGGTAGCATATGCTTATAGGCCCAGCACTCCTGAAGCAGAAAGAGCTATGAGTTCAGGGCCAGCCTGGATTACATAGTGAGACCCTGTTAGAAAGAGAAAGAGAGAGAGAGAGAGAGAGAGAGAAAAGGAAGGAAGAAAAAGGAAGGAAGAGGGAGGGAGGCAGAGACAGAGAAAGGAAGGAAGGGAGAGAGAGGGAGAAGGGAGGGAGGGAGGAAAGAAAGAGGGAAAGAAACTAAAGGTGTAACACTACCTGACCTCAAAGAAATATACTATACAAACCAACATGTAGAACTCAAAGCAGCACAGCACCAGATAAACAGACACATAGATCAATGGAACACAAAAGAAAACCCAATATGTATGTGTACCCATTCCCCAAGATAGATGCAGTTATCACAAACATATACTAATAAAAAAGCCTTTGTAGAGCCAGAGATTTGGCTCAGTAGTGACAGTGCCTGCCTCGCAAGTGCAAGGTCCTGAGTTCAATCCCCAGTAACCACATACAACAATGCTGGGCGTGGTGACTCACACCCACCAGCAATCACTACCACATACCACAGTGCCAGGTGAGGTGGCTCATGCCTGTCATCCCAGCACTCGGGAGGCAGAGACAGGAGGATTGCTGAGTTCCAGGCTTGCCTGGGCTACATAGTGAGCTCAGGGCCAGCCTGGACTACAAAGCGAGACACTGCCTCAAAAAAAAAAAAAAAAAAAAAAGCCTTTGTAAAAAGCCTATAAATAAATTCACATTTACAACCCACTGATTGGTTGACTGACTGATTGGATGATTTGAGATGGAGTCTCAAATGTAGCCTAGCCTGGCCTCAAACTCATGGTGATCCTCCTGCCTCAGCCTCCCAAGTGTTGGGATTATAGGTATGTGCCATCACACATTTGATTTTTGACAAAGTCGCCAAGTCTATGCAATGGGGAAAGAACAGTCTCTTCAATAAATGGTGCTAGGAGAACTGGACATCTACAGGCAGAAGAATAAAATTAACTGGGTATGGTGACACATGCCAGAATTCCTGTTTTCTGGGAAGCTGAGGCGGGAAGATCACAGTCCAAGCCCAGGTTGGGCAATTTAGCAACTTAGTGAAGCCCTGTCTACAAATTTTTTTAAAAAATTAAAACAGGTATATAGTTCACTGTGAAGGGCTTGAGTTCAGTCTGTGTTACTAAACCACAAGATCCCTCTCTCCATATGCAAAAATCAACTCAAAACAGATTAAAGATTTGAATTTAAGACCTGCACTATGAAGTACTAGAAGAAAGGGTAGGGGATGCTTCAGAACCATGATGTGGCTTAAAATGGTTTCAGCACTTAAATAGTTTGTGAAGTGACGGTATTTAATCTGGGAGTGTATTCCTCCCTCCCTCTGATATCTAACCAGACGCCAACCGTGAGAACTTGGAGGATAACATGCGTCTCCCTGTATGTGAGGACAGGAAGTGAACCCCTCCCATGGGAATATATTCAACCTTATCTGACCCCCATGTGAGTTACGGATCATACCTATCTTCTTCAAAATACATATTAACCCCCCAAGAAACCCACAAAATACATATAAACCCCAAATGCCCATCCTTGGGGCAGGAGGACTGCTGTGAGTCGAGGCTAGCCTCGGCTACAGAGGCTTCAAGGCTAGTCTGAACAGCACGGTGAGACCCTGTCTCCACCCGCCCCAATACAAACTTGAGTCTGGCGCTGTCCAAAAGCAGCCCTCCCCTGTTCTAAGCGGGCGACGCCACCGCCCCCGGAGCGAATCCCAAGTCCTGCCAGCCAAGACTGCATGATGCCACTGCTCTCTGCCACATGGGTGGGTCTCTGCTGGCTTAAACCAGTGTCTCCTGAGGATGGTGGGTGACGGACACTTGTGCCACTTGCCACACAGGCCTGCTTCCATCGAGCAGACGACCGGGCGGGCAACTGCGGGACTCGTCACTGTGTGGTGACTGAGCCGTACGGACAGGGTCCTCCAGAGGCCGCGTTACCCGCCCTCTGTAAGCGCCAGGACTCAGAGTCCCTCTGGGGCTAAGCCACACGCTTCCCAGAAACACGCTTCTGTCCTCTCTGTTCCCACCCCAGGGAACTCTGACCAAGGTCTGAGGAACAAGTTTTTGGCCGAGACTTCAAAAGCACAGACAGGGAAAGCAAGAACTAGTTAAATGGAGTCAGCTCCCACGGAGCCGCTTCTGCACAGCCAGTGCACAGGTGACCGCAGGATGGCAGAAGATCCGCAAACTGTCAGCCCTAAGGGGCTGATCTGAAATACGCAAGGAATGAATTTTTTGTTTTCACAGAGTCTCACTATGTAGTTCAGGCTGCGTTGAACTCACTGTGTAGCCCAGGCTGGCCTATATTTCCAGTATCCTCCTGCCTCAGCCTCCTGAGCTCTTGACTACAAGCATGCACCCCCATACCTGGCTTTATTTCATTTGTTTTCCATCTCTCAGGAAGTACTCCTTCTTTGGTGCCCAGTGTTTTGAGAAGTGTTGTTTTGTCTTTGTCCACTGTTTTTACTGATACAGGCAGGAAGCTGGACCTTGGCTGTATTGCTGTATCCTGGCTAAAAGCAGCCATCTTTTCAGAGCTTTTGTTTGGAGACAGGGCTTGGCCATGTGCTCCAGGCCAGCCTTGGCCTCTGTCGTCAGTCGTCTTGCCTCAAGCTCCACACTTTTATTTCTAGGTGCTTCCTATTTCTTGTTGTAGTGTTACAGACTGTTCTGTGGTGCCAGGGACCACACCCAGCAGTGCCCCGCCATTTAATTATAGTCCTGGCCCTTTTAAAATTGGCGCGAGAGGGCCGGAGGGTTAGCCCAGTGGTTCCGGCGCCTGCCTCGCAAGCACAAGGACCTGAGTTCGATCCCCGGTAACCACATATACCGCTGGGCGTGGAGACATGCCCACCAACAATCAACACCGCATACCACAATGCCAGACGTGGTGGCTCACGCCTGTCATCCCAGCACTCGGGAGGTAGAGACAGGAGGATTGCTGAGTTTGCAGCGGCTTGCCTGGGCACCATAGTGAGCTCAGGGCCAGCCTGAACTACAAAGTGAGACCCTGTCTCCAAAAAGCAAAAAAAAAAAAAAAAATTGGCGCGAGAGGGGCCGGAGATTTAGCTCAGTGGTTCCAGCGCCTGCCTTGCAAGCGCAAGGTCCTGAGTTCGATCCCCGGTAACCACATACAATGCTGGGCATGGAGACTCAGGCCCACCAGCGATCAATACCACATACCACAATGCTGGGCATGGTGGCTCATGCCTGTAATTCCAGCACTCGGGAGGCAGAGACAGGAGGATTGCTGAGTTTGAGGCTTGCCTGGGCTACATAGTGAGCTCAGGGCCAGCCTGAACTAGAAAGTCTCAAAAAAAAAAAAAAAAAAGAATAAAATTCTGTTCACATACTTTTATTTCTTCTAGCTATTTATGTCAGAAGCCGACCAGTCTTCTGATTGCTTAGAAAGGGGGCCAGGGAGGGCTAACAAAAAGAACAGAGACCGGCGTAAAATGCAGCACATGGGGGGCCGGAGGGTTAGCTCAGTGGTTCCGGCGCCTGCCTCGCAAGCGTAAGGACCTGAGTTCGATCCCCGGTTACCACATATAATGCTGGGCATGGTGGCTCACGCCTGTCATCCCAGCCCTCAGGAGGCAAAGACGGGAGGATTGCTGAGTTCGCGGCAGCTTGCCTGGGCACCATGGTGAGCTCAGGGCCAGCCTGAACTACAAAGCAAGACCCTGTCTCCAAAAAGCAAAAAAAAAAAAAAAAAAGCAGCACATGGGGGCAGGAGGTCAGGGCCTCGTCAGGCAAAGGCACTCCGAGCCTGCCGCTTGTGCCTGCATCGGCTCAAAGGGAGCCTCGGGTGACTCAGAGGGTGGCGATAATCCAGAGTCCACCGGGATGGAACCTTGCCCTTAGCATCGTAACACCATGGGACCACTGAAGCTTCAGAATGGCTCCCAAAGTATTTGGAAATATCTACGGTTAACCCTTCTGTGTAATAAAAACCAGAATTCCTATCTGTTCAACTATCTAACTGAACTGTAACCATATCTCCCTGGTCTTCCCTCCCCAAGAATTAGTAACTGCGAGGAAATCAGCATGTTCAGACTCCCCTGTGGACGAGGTCCTGTGTTACGTCTGCGTTCCCGCCACGCCTCACCCTGTGTGTGGCCGACACGCTCTAACATGCCTCTGCCGCGGGCCATGCTTCCTTCAGCCGCTCACCTGCTGATGGACAGATGGGCAACTCTGCCCCTTGGCTATTGTGAATAATGCCGATAATAGATGGAATGCAGGTATCTTCACGTACTGGTCTCTTATTTTTTTCCAATTTCTATTTTTTAATTACTCTATGGTAATCCAGGGGTGATGGTCTCGCATCTCAGCTCCTTTCTCACCCCCACCCCCCCCTCTACCTTTCAGTTTCCTTCCCATTTACAAAAGATCCTTTCCTGTTTCTTACTAGCGATCTTTGATTTGGCTCTTTATACTCTGGGTTCCTCATTGAAGAGGAACCATGTGCCATTCAATCTTGTGTGTCTGGTTTATTCCATGGAACACTGTGGCCTCGAGGCGCGTCCACGTTCCTACAGGTGACCCAGGGTCCTCCTTCTTTATGGCCGTCGTGCTCCGCTGTGCAGATCCCACGCTGTCCTCATCCACTCATCTGGTGATGGACACAGAGCTGCTTCTGCAATGTAGCTACCACGAATTGTGTTGCTGTAAACATGGGTGTACATGGTCACTTAGCTCCAGCAGAAGGACATCTTGAAGGGGAGTGGCTGAGTCAGATGGAATGTCTATTTTTGTTTTTTTTTTTTTTTTTGAGACAGGGTCTTGCTTTGTAGTTCAGGCTGGCCCTGAGCTCACTGTATAGCCCAGGCAAGCCTCAAACTCAGCAATCCTCCTGTCTCTGCCTCCCAAGTGCTGGGATGACAGGCATGAACCACCAGACCTGGCATTTGTGGTTTGTGGTACCGACTGCTGGTGGGCGTGAGTCACCACGCTCAGTATTGTTGTATGTGGCTACTGGGGATCAAACCAGGGTCCTTATGCTTGCTAGGCAGGCACCTGAACCACTGAGCTAAATCTCCGGCCCCAAAACAAGGAGTACTTGAGTTCTTTATATATTCTAGGCATTAGTCCTCTGTCCAAGGAGTAGCTACCCAAAATCTGCTCCGGTCCTGGGGACCGTGTGAAGACGAGGTGACAGCTATTCTCAGATCCACCAGAGCCCAGCACTGCTGCGTCCCTCCATCCACCGCCCTCCCGAGAGAGACTGAGGGGACAAAGGCAGGGCAAGGGAGGGGCCCAGTGAGGGCCTGCGAGGCTGCCGGCTAACCCTGCTCCCCCAGGCTGGAGCCCACGCTAAACGGGCCTGCAAAGAAGGGAGAGCAGGTGCCCAAGGCAGCAGGGAAAGCTGATGCCCACCAGGACGCCAGAAGTCGGGGAGACTCAGGCAGACCAGGCACAGAAACTGGAAGTGCTGGAGGTGCCAGGTGTGTGCATTTTTGGTGTCTATACTTCTGGTGACTGTAGAATACTATGTTTTACTGAGTTTTATGAAAAGGCAGAATTTGGTTTTACTTTTTTAAGCTATATTGTTGGCACACACAACATTTCAGTTTGGGGGGGAAGACGCACATTCACTATACGGTGTCTCTGAGCTGGCTCATACACGCCTGTCCCTGCCACGCTTGCACAGGAGGAGGGTTCCCTGACGCGGACACCTGTGGCCACCTCGGCACAACGCCTAGTGGTACGGAAAACTCCCACTCCGGCTGGTCCTCCTTTCCTTCCCTGCCATCAGCACAGACTTCAGTCCCTTAAGCCCTGAGACCCACCAGGACCTGACTCCCCCAAGCTGGACTCCAGGGTGTCGGGCAGCCTGGACTTGCCAGGGATGCCGAGGCGGTGTCCGACAAGGGCAGCGAGTTCTTCTCCCACACTGTGGATCTTCACACTGACAGTACTGCCGTTTTCATTTCACTTCCTGAAAGTCAGGGTTAGTCTGTGAAAGGCTATTAAGGAACATGCTAAGTGCCAAGTATTAACTCTCACTCTGAACTTTCCTGACTTAGTGTCAAACGAAGACTTTGGTGGGTTTTACAGCAGCGTTCTCACTTGTCGTAGTTCCTCCAAAAGGGGGCTTTGACAATTGCGTATACTGCTGGCAAGTGTGTGCCTGTGTCTTGCCTCAACTACTGCGGCCTCTTAGGAAAAACATCTTAAACACTGGATACTCTCTGGCTTGGAAAACAAATGTGTCCCCATTCTGCAGGCTGTCTTTTCACTCTTGGCTGTTTCCTCTGTGGTGTAGCTTTTTAAGGTGATATGACCCCATTAGTTGGCTACATATTGATTTGGGCTTATAACCCTAGCACTCAGGAGGATGCTGCAGGAGAATTACTGTGAGCTCAAGGCCGGCCTAGACTACAGAGCAAGACTTTGTCTCCAAAAAACCAAAAGCAAACAAGGAAATAGACAACATATTGGTTATGTATAAATGGATGGCCAATGTATAAATCAGTAGTGGAACAACTTTTTTTTTTTTTTTGAGACAGGGTCTCGCTTTGTAGTTCAGGCTGGCCCTGAGCTCACTATGGAGCCCAGGCAAGCCTGGAACTCAGCAATCCTCCTGCCTCTGCCTCCCAAGTGCTGGGAATACAGGCGTGAGCCACCACACCCGGCAGTGGAACAACTTTTAACGAAGAAAAGGACAGAAATAATAATTAAAACAATCAGGATGTTGGTTATCCTTGGTGCTATGGAGACTGGAAGAGGGAAAACTGCTCGACAGGTTTCTGATAAGGTTTTGGCTCTTAGATCAGGTGGGAGATGGTCCATTTTACAGCAAGTCCCAACTTCGAATCCCACCTGTGGAAACTTGCACAGTGTACAGTGTACGACTCACTGTGTGAACTTAACAACGATTCTAACTCAGGAACAATTCTCCTGGATTGGAATTCATTCATGAGTTGTGGGCTTTACAGTATTGGCTATCCTAGTCTATATCATGTATTGATATATACTCAAAATTTAGAAAAACTTGGGCACAAAGTAAGATTTGATAATAATACTTTTTTTTCCCAGTACCAGGGATCGAACTCAGGAACTTGTGCTTGCCAGGCAGGTGCTGTGCCACTGAGCTAAATCACTGGCCCAACACTGGATTATTTTCCATTGTTCCAATGACAAATAATAAGAGAGGCAAAGACAATGTTTTCTGCCTGAGTTGTCATGGAATTGGATTTTTATTTTGTTTTCTTCTGAGACAGGGAGACCTTGAACTTGCTATGTAGCCCAGACTATCCTTGAACTCAATCTTCCTGTCTCTGCCTCCTGAGTGCTGAGTTTATAGCTTGAAATGAAATGTGAAGATACAATACACATTCTGGACTATACCCCCTAGAAAAAGACACAAAACAATATACACATATATAAAATCAAGAGCAGGGCCAGGGATTTAGGTCAGTGGTTCTTGCACCTGCCTTGCAAGTGCAAGGTCTGGAGTTTGATCCCTAGTAACCACATACAACAGTGCCGGGGGTGGTGGTTCATGCCTGTAATCCCTGTACTCAGGAGGCAGAGGCAGGATTCAAGAGTGAGTTCAAGGTTTGCCTGGGCTACACAGTGAGCTCAGGGCCAGCCTGAACTACAAAGTGAGACCCTGTCTTAAGAAAAAAAAAACGAAGAACATTTCTCTATACCAGTAATAATCACAAGGAAAATACCAAAACAGCCACAACAGTAACTGACATTAATGACACATTCTCAGGATTTTGCCCTGAGGAATGGTGATTTATAATGCTCTCGCTGATCTCTCACGATCCTCAGTCCCCCTCTTTGAGCTTCACACAGCGGTGACCTCACGGGCCCCAGACACTTCCTTCGCAGATGGCACAGACCTCGGACTGTCCTCAGCCACCACTCTCTGGCCACTACTCACAGACAAACAGCCTCCTGGTCCATTATCTCAGCGGTTAATGCATCTGAACCACAAATGGGCCTCGACGCTCTCCTAGCTAGCTCAGCTCCATCTTCACCAACTGATGGACAGCAGGAGTTCCCAAGGGCACCCAATATCGCCTTTCCAGACAGTTTCTAGGGGGTGCTAATGGACCTTCTGCGGCAGGAACAGCGCATCTGCAGACATCCTGTCCAGCCACAGCGTGCGGGGCAGAGGGGTGGGGAGTGCTGCGGCCAACCGAAGGGGTCCAGGTCTCTTTTGCTATCTGGTAATTCAGCCATAAACAGAATGAACTGGTACTTTTAGAACTGCCACTGTACCTTCGATTCAGGAACAATTTCAACTTTCTTAAATACTTTCATAGCTTATGCACTGATCTCCAAGACTTGAAAGAAAAGAAAAATATTCCAAATTAAAGTGACAAGCCAGGCTAGAGTTGAGGCCCAGTGGTAGAAGTTTGCCCAGCATGCACAGGGCCTGGGTTTGGTATCCAGAACACACACACACACACACACACGGGGACAATTAACTGGGTTGTGATACCAGAGCTGGAAAATAACATAGAGCAACACATTTCAGGGAGAAAGTTACAAGCAGCCATGGCAGGAGACTCCATCTTGGGCCTCACCTGTGACCACCAAGACACTAACACATCAGAAATTCAGGGGAACCCGGGTCAAATCATGGAAAAGCTTATTCAGGAAGAGCAGCCAGGGACAATTCAGCAGTGCGCAGGCCCCTGTCAGCCGTGTTCCCTGTTGCGGGTAGAGGGTATTTCTGCTCATTCGTTTGGGTGTCTGAGACATGGTCTCACTGTGTACCCCAGGCTGGGACTGAACTTTTGACCCTCCTGCCTCAGCTTCCAAGTACTGGGATAAGGTATGCCTCTACAGCTGGCTCAAAAGATGTTTTAATTTTAAATCTTATTTTGACACAGGGTCTTCCTACATATTTCTGGTTGTCCCTGAACTCACTACAATGCAGCCCAGGCTGAACTCCTTTTCCTTTTCCCCTTTTTTTGGCACTTGGAATTGAGTTTGGGGCCTGGAGCTCCCGAGGCAGGTGCTGCAACCAGGAGCTAAATCCCTGGCCTGAACTCCTCAAACTCCTAGTAATCCCCTTGTCTCAGCCTCCTGAGTACAGGGATTATAGGTGTTAGGTTTAAATCCTAGGAGGAGAGGCCAATGTCAGAGTGGCCTGCAGCACCAACTTCAGCCTCCATTATACTCCACTAATTCCTGCTGGCCTGAGGGGGAAAACAGGCTGCAGCATGTGCCCCGCACTCCCAGCCGTTCTCCTCAGCATCCCTGAGCTACCACAGCGACACTGCTGCCCCCATTAGGGCACTAACACTGCCCTGAGCAGGACACAGAGCCGCAGGGGACCAGGAGGCGCAGCGCAGGGCCCAGCATGGGTTTGCCCTGGGAGCTCTGCCCTGAGCCACAAACCCGGTCAGGAGCAGGACCACAAGCACGTTCCGAGCCATCCGACAGACGCCGAGTGCTGCCACTGCCAGCGTGCCTCGGCCCAAGGTGGGGCAGCAGAGCCACCACCAAGTGCTCTCCTTGATGCTGCGAGACTCACCTGGGTCCTCGGTGCAGTCACAGGCGTCCCAGAAACAGGCATTAGGCTACACCGTCCACACGGTGAGGACAGCCAGAGGTGTCCAGGCTCCGGGCAGCGAGGTCTCCTTCAGGTGAAGGGACAGGGTCCTGACTGTGAGAAAAAGACTCTTTGGAGACCTTCGAGTGGCCCCTGTCGCCATCCCGCACAAAGAGCACCTGGGTAGCTGTGAAAGTTAACGGAATAAAGCCTTCACTGTCAGCGGACAGCAGGATCCAGCAGGAGTCTGCAAAGAAAAAGGAACACTGGGTAATTTTAGAAGAAGGCTAAAGAAGACAAAAAGCCAGTAAGCCCAGCACTTGAGAGGCTGAGCCAAGGGGATCACCTTAGAGGCGCAGGTAGGCTATACAACCAGTTCAAGCCTGCTCGCATGCCAAGTACAGGTGCAAATTCCCCATGACTGTTAGGATGTACATCTAAAATGTGCCTTATAAATGGCTTGCTAAGAAAAACTTCCAGCCTGCTCTAACTACATCATAAGACCATATTTTAAAAACAGGGCTGGAGATTTAGCTCAGTGGTTCCAGTGCCTGCCTAGCAAGCGCTAGATCCTGAGTTCAATCCCCGGTAACTACATACCACAATACTAGAGCATGGTGGCTCACACCTGTAATCCCAGCACTCAGAAGACAGAGGCAGGAGGATTGCTGTGAGTTCGAGGCTTGCCTGGGCTACATAGTGAGCTCTGGGCCAGCTGGAACTATAAAGTGAGACCTGTCTCAAAAAAAAAAAAAAAAAAGGATCAAAAAGAAAAAGCTATACATTGTGGTTTCAGCCTGTAATTCCCAGACTCTAGGAGGCTGAGGCAGGTGAATAAAAAATTCAAGCCTTGGGCTGGAGGGTTAGCTCAGTGGTTCCGGTGCCTGCCTCACAAGCGCAAGGTCCTAGGTTCGATCCCCGGTAACCACATACAAGCTGGGTGTGGAGACTCATGCCCACCAGCAATCAACACCACATACCACAGTGCCGGGCATGGTGGCTCACGCCTGTCATCCCAGCACTCGGAAGGCAGAGGCAGGAGGATTGCTGAGTTCGAGGCTTGCCTGGGCTACATAGTCAGGGCCAGCCTGAACTACAAAGTGAGACCCTGTCTCAAAAAAAAAAAAAAAAAAATTCAAGCCCTGCCTAGAGTCTCAAGACTGTATCTTAAAATAAAAATAAAAAAGGAGTTGGGGATATAATGTATAAAGTGATACAAAGTGGCAGGTTGGCGATATAGTTCAGTGGCACTATGCCTTCCTGGCAAATGCAAGATCCTAAACTCAATCCCTGGTACCAACAAACAGAAAAATAAACAAATAAATATATAAATAAAACTTTGAAAGTATCAGCAGAAGAAATGGATAACTAAAAAAAACCCTTTTTACTATAATCTGATAATTGATATTGCATCTCCTTATAAGATTTTACAGGGAACAGGAGATAAAAGAATAGAATATCACTTAAGGTCATATGGGCATGGTGGTGCATGCCCGTAATCCCAGAACTCAGGAGGCTGAAGCAGAAGGATCGCCAAGAGTTTGCTGGCAGCCTCAGCTACACAGTGAGTCTGAGGCCAGGCAGGAATACATATCAAGACCCTGTCTCAAAAAACAAAGAATACAACTTAGGATATTAGAGGATTATCCAAAGTCGTTTACTTGGTACAGCTAAGGGACATGGCCAGGCATCCATCACCCCATGTTATACATGAGCTGTGTGCGTGCGTGTACGCGTGTGTGTACGCACACTGAGGATGGAGTCAAAGTTCCTGCCCTGTGGAGATACGTGCATCAGTTTCTCTAGAAGCTGGATGAGGGGGACACACTGTCCTAGCAGGAATATTCCTTACACTGCAGACTCTTTAGACCCAGCTGCCTGAGGACACCAGGGGCCCAGGAAGTCTGGATGCTCGTTCTAGGGTGTCTTAGGGGCCTCCATGTAACATGCACTTGACCCTTTCTGGGTCCTTCAGGTCCGTATATTACCTTTTGACCTGTGATTTCACTTTTGAAAATTTGCACTCCTAAAAATAACATATAAAAATATGCAGAGAGGTTTTTCTTACAGTTATTTATAATGGTGAAAAACTGAAAGCCACCTAAATGTGACAAAAAAAAAAATATAGCAAACTAAAAAACTGCATACTGCAGAATGGACTATTAACCCATTCATTTATAATGACAATTATAGAGCCAGGGATTTAGGTTAGCGGCACCATGCCTACCTTACAAACAGAAGGGCTCAAATTAGACACCTGGTGGCACGAAACAAAAGGCAATTATAACCCAAGTGGAGTGGTGCCTTCCTATAATCCAGCACTTGGGAGACTGAGGCAGGAGGAGTTCAAGGGCAACCCGGGATACATAGTGAGTTCAGGGCCAGCCTGAACTACAAAGCAAGACCTTGCCTCAAAATAAAAAGACATATTTTATGTTCAATGTGTGGCCACTCTTTAAAGAATGAAACCTAAGAAAACAACCATGGTCTGTTTCTAAGACTGTGGTCACCACTTTGGCCCCTGCTGGACAGGAGTGTCCTTCCAATTGCTGGGCTCACTCCACATTAGAATATTCCACAAGGCTGGAGATTTAGCTCAGTGGTTCCGGCACCCACCTAGCAAGCGCAAAGTCCCTGGTTTGACCTGGTGACCATTTAAAACAATGCAGGGCATGGTGACTCATACCCACCAGCAATCAGTACCACACACCATAGTCCCAGGCCTGATGGCTCACGCCTGTCATCCCAGCACATGGGAGGCAGAGGCAGGAGGATTGCTGAGTTCGAGGCTTGCCTGGGCTATATACTGAGCTCAGAGCCAGCCTGAACTACAAAGCAAGACCCTGTCTCAAAAAAGAAAAAAAAAAGAAAGAAAGAAATACTCTGCAAGGCTGCCATCTTTAGTACAACAGGCATAAATGAGGCTGAGGTTGTTACATGTCTCCTCACCACTGCTGTTTATTGCTCTGAGTCTTTCCTAGTCTTCTCCCGTGTACATCTAATTGTTTCATCTACACTCTAAATTACTGAAGAGCAGCACCCGTATTTCCCGTGTGTCTGGAACCTCTAATTGGCCCGAGTGTAGAATAGGCAATTAACAACTGAATCACTGAATGTTTGGTGCAGATTATTATTTCCTCTTTTCCTTGGCAGAATTGGGAGTGAGCCCAGGGCCTTCACACTGAGCTACATCCTTAGCCCTTTTTTGTTTGTTTGTTTTGGGGCAACGTCTCCCTAAGTGAGCAGGAGGCCCTGGCTGGGCTTGAGGCTACCATCCTGCCTCAGCCTCCTCAGAGTGCTGAGATGACAGGCATTTGTTTTATTCCAAAGAGAAGTTGCAAAATCGATGGGGAAGGAGGGGTCTGAACTTAACCTACCGTGCAGCATCTCGACGAGAGAGAGACTGAACATCTGCTGGATCGTACTGAGCCTCAGTTTGCCATCACAGAGAAGCACTGCTCTTTTTTCAACAGGACCTACATGACAAGGTTTCTTCAAACAAAAACAAAAGCTGTTCAACTGATTGGGGAAGCAAGTTAACCGTTCCTCACTTGGGGGGGTGCTGATTTTTTGAGACAGGGTCTTGCTGTGTACACTGGGCTACCCTCGAACTCACTACATAGCCTGGGCTGGCCTCAAATTCACACAGCTTCTCTGCATCAGCCTCACAAATGCTGGGATAACAGATACTGGCACCACTCAGCTCTCTAGTTCTTTTAAAAACTACATCCTTGAGTTGGTGAAATAATGTTTTAAGAAAACATGAATTGAAATACCTTTTTTTTAATTTTTTTTTTTTTTGCTTTTTTGAGACAGGGTCTCACTTTGTAGTTCAGGCTGGCCCTGAGCTCACTATGGTGCCCAGGCAAGCTGCCGCGAACTCAGCAATCCTCCTGTCTCTGCCTCCTGAGTGCTGGGATTACAGGCGTGAGCCACCACGTCCGGCATTTTTTTTTTTGCTTTTTTGAGACAGGGTCTCGCTTTGTAGTTCAGGCTGGCCCTGAGCTCACTATGGTGCCCAGGCAAGCTGCCGCGAACTCAGCAATCCTCCTGTCTCTGCCTCCCGAGTGCTGGGATTACAGGCGTGAGCCACCAGTCCAGGCATTGTGGTATGCGGTGTTGATTGTTGGTGGGCGTGTCTCCACGCCCAGCATTATATGTGGTTACCGGGGATCGAACTCAGGACCTTGCGCTTGCGAGGCAGGTGCCAGAACCACTGAGCTAACCCTCCGGCCCCCTTTTTTTTTTAAATTTTGAGGCAGGGCCTTGATATGTAGTTCTAACTGGCTCTGACTCACTATGTAACCCAGGCTGGCCTTGAACTCTTGAACTTGAGGCAATCCTCCTGTCTCAGTCTCCAGAGTGTTCAGATTATAGGTGTATGCCACCACGCCCAGCAAAATACCTCTTCTTGATTATTACTTAAGTGGTAATTTATATGTTGATTTCAGTATCAACACTAATAAATATCTTTTTGGGGCTGGGGATTTAGCTCAAGCAGTACCACACCTATCTTGGAAGCACAAGGGCCCAAGTTTGACCCACAGTACTGCAAAAGAAATAAAAAAATAAATTAAAAATCTTTTAAAACATAAATAGATGATAAATAAATTTGGTATTGACAGTATTTTAGATATATTTTAGATCCACATGACAGTAGTTGCAGTACTTAGAATCCAGAATTATATCCCAGTGCCTATGACAAATGTGGTAGTATAAATTTTGTGAGAAAAAGATGGATTTTTAATAATGTTGCTAGGACCACCAACTATATCTTTTAGGAAATAGTGGTAGATCATATACAAAAATGAAACTAAACATTCAAAACTTAAATGTAAACTAGGAGCAGTGACGCAGCCTACAATCCCAGCACTCAGGGCTAAGGCAAGAGGAGCACAAGTTTGAGTCCCATGTGGACAAACTAAGCAAGAGCCTGTCTCAAGCTAAAAATAAAAAGGGCTAGGATGTAGCTCAGGGGTAGAGTGTTGAATTTAATCCCTAGTACCACAGACACTCCTCCAAATCAAAAAGTTTAAATGCAAACACTAAAATACTGTCAAGAAAATCAAGAGATCATATGTACATTAACTTCTATTCAATCTGAAAATCTCCTATAAACTGCTAACCAAAAAGGGAAAAATAAACATAGACAAGTCACGTACAGTTGGCTGAAACATGACAACGTACTCAGATCACTTATTAATACAAGTGAAATGACATCTAGCGCTGGTTGTATTGCTGATGCATGAGGAAAACGACATCTTAGGTTTTGTTGGTGGTGAGTGAAAATGCACCGTTAAGCAAAGAAAAAAAACCTTGAAAGGCGGATAGGGTCTCTATCAAAATTAGGAACATACATGCTCTTCAGGTATCTGCACTTCCACCTCTGGGAGCCAATCCAACTGAAGTAAAGGTCCTAATCCAGACGGGCACAAAACACTATTTCAGCACTGTCTGAAGTGGCTGATAACTGAAAACCCAGGGAACGGCGAGCTTCCGGCAATGGCTGTCCACAGCACACATGAGCAGGAGACACGAGTCTGCACATGTACCTACAGGATATATTTATGTATCTAAAAATATCTGTTGAACCATGAAAACAGAGAAAAATACAGAGGGATCCACTAAGCTGGTGGTTAAAGTGGATTATGGGGAGGATGGGATAGGACCACATTCAATGAAAAATCAAGTATCTAAGAAAAAAACACATATGATATGAACCCATTTAAATAATGTATCCATGATAGGCGTGGTGGCACATCTGTGAACCCAGCACTTGGGAGGCTAAGGCAGAAGGCCAGCCTGGGCTATATAGGAAGACCTTGTCTGAAAAAAGAAAGAAGAGCCAGGCGTGGTGGCTCACGCCTGTCATCCCAGCACTCGGGAGGCAGAGGCAGGAGGATTGCTGAGTTCGAGGCTTGCCTGGGCTACATAGTGAACTCAGGGCCAGCTTGAACTACAAAAAGCGAGATCCTGTCTCAAAAAAAAAAAAAAAAAAAAGAAAAAAGAAAGAGCCCTTGCACATGCATGAACAGATGCACAGAGGACATTTAAAACAAGCACAACATTCCTGTATTTGAGAGTATCTTCATTGTATAGGAAAAGGTTGACACAACAAAATTACCCAAAGGAAAATATACTTTTCATTGGCTGGGCACTGTGGTGCATGCATACCTGTAATGCCAGCTACTTTCAAATTTTTTTTTTTTTTTTTGGTAGGGAGAATAAACTCAGATCTTGCACTTGCCAGGCAGGTGCAGTGCCACTAAGCTAAATCCCTGTCCCGCAGCATTTTTTTTTTTTTTTTCGAGATAGGGTCTTGGTTTGTAGCTCAGACTGGCCCTGAGCTGACTATGTAGCCCAGGCAAGCCTCAAACTCACAGGAATCCTCCTGCCTCTGCCTCCCAAGTGCTGGGATTACAAACATGAGCCACTACGCACACCACAGTGGTGTACGGTACTGACTGCTGGGATTACAGATGTGAGGCATTTTGGTATGTGGTTACTGGGATAGAATTTAGGACCCTGCGCTTGCAAGGCGGACATCAGAACCACTGAACTAAATCCCCAGCTTCACTCCACCCTCTTCCTCCAGCTACTTTTGAAACTAAGACAGGAAGATGGAAAGTTTCTAGGACTGAAAGTTCTGAGATCAGACTGGGCAACTCAGCACAACCTTGTCTGAAAACTTAATAAAAAGACCTGGTATGTAGCTCAGTGGTACAGTGCCTGCTGATCATGAGTGAGGCCCTAGGTTCATGCCCCAGTATTGAAAGGCAAACATGTATTTTCCTCTAGATACAATTTTATTTCGTTTTGTTTTGGGACAGAGTCTTGCTATGCAGTTCAGGCTAGTCTTGAACTCACAATGTAGCCCAGGCTGGCCTTGAACTCATGGAGCTTTTCCTGCCTCAGCCTCTTGAGGGCTGGGATTATAAGCACATATTACCATGCCTGGCATCCAAATATAAATTGTCAGAGTGACAGTGAATGGTCATTTGTTTTCACACTAAGCATGTGATAAAATCAGGAGGTATACCAGTGTGTGCCCATCTGGTTAGCAGGTGAACATCCAGGTGACCCACAAAGGTGTACCTACGTGTGTGTCTGGTACCTCACATTCCCAGGTCAGGGAAGTTCAAGCACAGCACCTCTTCCTCATCAATATGCTTCCGCCTGGCCCATCGAATGCAGGAGCTTTGAGGCACAGTGATAGCTCCTTAAAGAAGTTCCCTGGTAACTGGGTTACCCGGCACATGCCTGTAATCCCAGCATTCAGAAGGCTGACTGAGGAGGATCACCTGAGTTTGAGGCTAGTCTGGAGCACACAGTGAGTTCAAGGTCAGCCTGAATTGCATAGCAAGATCCTTTCTCAAAAAAAAACAAAAACAAAAGTTACCTGGTAAATGATGTGAACATAAGGGGGGTTCTTAGAGAGTGGATACACAGGAGACTTCTTCCCACAGTACAGAAAATTGCTGAGTTCAGAAAGACATTGCTGTATTCCAGTCACATTCTTAGCTAAAATTTCCAGGCCCGTAGTTAGTTGGTTGGTTTCCTTTTCCAAGTTCTCTCTTCGAGGAACATCTGGAGGTTCTGGCGTGCTGGCAAGTCCAGGCAATGCTGCTCGGACCCAGGAGGGCCTCTGCAGTGTTTCCGGGGCAACAGGACTGTCTGGGATACCGGACAGGGGACTTGTAATTTCTTCAATGAGATATTTTCCAGGCGTTACGCTCTGACTACTGGTGTCTGCTGTTAAGAGCAGCTCTCTGTTTTGATGACAAAAATTTGGGGGAAGACTCTCAATTAACTTTTTTTCACTTGTTTTGTTTAACAGAGCACTGGCAGTGGCATTGACACTCTGACTTTCATTACACATCACTGAAGACTCTTCCAACATGACTTCTCTAACAACCAAGTGAATGACATACTGCTCGGCCTCTGAGGAAGGAAGAAATGTCGCATCAGTGGACTTTTGTTTCCCCACCAAAATTAGTAATAATTTGTCTGTCACAAAACTTATGCCTTTCGGTCTTTCATCATTCTCTAACCGAATCTGCTGGATATTTCGCACTGAAGATGGAAAGACGGAATAAACCAAAATTATATTACAAGTATTGGAAGCCACCGCCACTACCTGTGCTTTGAGATTAAGTGCTATCAGATCGGGAACCAGAAGGCCTGGAACAGCGACTTTTCTGGTCGTGGCAACCCCCCTCCCAAAGGCAACGAGGACCAAATGGGAAGCACCGCGGCCAGTGTCCATCAGGTGATCCTTTTTTCTCAGACAAGTAAGAGCACTTCCCTCAGACCTCGGTCGGTTAGAATGCAAGTGAGTCAGGTCCAGAAGGTCTGAAAAGGAGTCAGAAACTGGTACTTCACCCTCTGCTTCGGAAGCAGCTGCCTCCTCCTCCACAGGAGGCATCTCACCCACCACTGGAGAAATACGCAGACCAACGTCTCCGTCACTCGTCGGGACAGCAACAGTTTCAGACTCATTTAAGCCGCAAATCTTATCTAGCGGCAGCTCGGTGGTGACAGCCACCTCGGAGTCCACGGTGGCCCCAAGGGAGCAGACGCAGCTGTCCACCTCGAATGCCGGGCAGCAGGAGCACCCGTGAAGCGCCTTCTGCGCACTGTCCCAGACGTAAGAACGCAGGCAGCTGCCCACGGCCACCACCAGCCGCTGGCCGTCCTGGGTCCAACACGCACAGCGGACGCGGCCTCGGGCACCGACGTCCACTTTCACCCGGGAGCTGCCGCAGTGAACGTCGGGGAAGACGGAGACGTCGTGTGCTGTCAACACAGTCAGGATGGTGTTTTTCGGGTGCCACACGCAGCCCTGAGGGAGGACAGTGGCAGACTCTCTCATCTCGGCAGTCGGGGACATCCGCCATTTGCTCGGGGCTGCAGGGGTGGGACACAGCTGCCACACCGTCACGTGCCGCTCGTGCTGGACAGCAAGCAGAGCGGGCGCGCCAGCTGCGCCCGCAGGGGCCCAGGAGACCCCCCTGACGTGGGCAAACTGACCGAGCACTCTGGAGGCCCCAGACTGCGGCCCTCTGCTGAGAGGCTGCACCTCGGTCAGGACTACTTGGTTTCCATCGGTCCAGGCAAGGCCGTGGGTCGGGTGCAGGGCCTGGTGCAGCGCGTTCCGTCCAGTCCTGAGCAGTCTTCCTTCCCCTAACTCCATCCTCTCTGATAGCAGCATCTGAAATGATTGAGACAAAAAGCTGCGCCATGAAAAAAATCATCAGACAAATCTAGAGTGCTGGCCACTCTGAGACAGGTCAGTATTGTGGGAGGAGAAAAGGACAGGAGGAAAGCTGCACGTTGAAAGACTAACTAGGTTGGGAAAGGTGGTGCATGCCTGTGATCACAGCCATGTCGAGGCTGAGGCAGGAGGACCAGAAGTATAAGCTTAGCCTAGACAACATAGCAAACCCCAACTCAAAAAAAAATAAAAAGGGGTCTGGGGATATAGCTCAGTGGTGCCATGTCTGCCTGGCAAGCACAAAGTCCCAAGTTCAATCCCCTGTATCGCAGAAAGAAAGGAAAAGGAAGGAAGGGGAGGGGAGGGGAAGGGAAGGGAAGGGAAGGGAAGGAGGGCCAGCGATTTAGCTCAGTGGTTCTGGTGGTTCCGGCACCTGCCTCGCAAGCACAAGGTCCGGAGTTCGATCCCGGTAACCACAAACAATGCTGGGTGTGGTGACTCAAATCCACCAGCAATCAGTACCACATAGCACAGTGCCAGCTGTGGTGGTGGCTCACGCCTGTCATCCCAGCACTCAGGAGGCAGAGGCAGGGGGATTGCTGAGTTCGAGGCTTGCCTGGGATACATAGTGAGTTTAGGACCAGCCTGAACTACAAAGCGAGACCCTGTCTCAAAAAAAGAAAGAAAAGAAGAGAAATAGGGCTGGAGATGTAGCTCCAGTGATAGAACACTTGCCAAGCATACACAAGGGCCTGGACTAAACCCCAGTGCTAAAAAGGGAGAGAGAGAAAAAAAAAAAAGGTGGAGACAGATTATTGAACCCTAATAGCAGAACTGATTGGACTTGAACTGACAAAATAAAATTTTCTAACAGAAAGTATTTTTTTTTTGAGACAGGGTCTTGCTTTGTAGTTCAGATGTACACACACACACAAAGCTGAAGCTGAGTTATCAACTTCTTTAAGTGATGCTTGTTTGTGTTTGTAGTGCTGGGGATTAATATTCCCAGGCCTCCACTTTCTTCTGTGAGAGAGAATCTCACTAAGTCACTAAAATGCCCAGGCTGGGCTTGAATATACATTCATCCTGCCTCAGCCTCCCTAAATGCTGGGATTACAGAGTGCGCCACTAGGCCTAGATTTGTTTATTTGGAGGCAGGGTTTCATTAAGTCACTAGATTCCCTGGCTGGGCCTGAACTCCCTATCCTGTCTCAGTGTCCCAGAGTGCTGAGATAACACCCACGCCCATGGGTGTGTTTACATGTGCAGAGGACTGTCCTATTAGGACTCATACAGGCTAAAGATGGAGCTCAGTGGTGCCATGCCGGCTTGGCAAGTGCAAGGCTCCGAGTTTGATCTGCAGTACCAAAAAAAGAGATACATATTGACATATTTGGAACCATTTCATGATATATATATATATATATATATATATATATATATATATATAGACATATCTGGAACCATTTCATGATATATATATATATATAAAATCTATGGAAACAACAGTAAACTACCAAAATGTTAAGTGCTAAATTAAATATATATTTTAAAAAATATATATATATAATCTATGGAGACAACAGTAAATGTACCAAAATGTTAAGTACTGAATTAAAAAATGTTAAGTACTGAATTAAAAAAAAGAACTACTGAATTCAGACAGGCTAATATTGGCATTTATGGTATTTTCAAATTAGAAGTTTTAAACTAAAAAGTTAAGAAAATCTACACCATTATCTAAGTTCTATTCAGCTTTTCACTGTCAAATCAATGAATATCTGATATTCATGCTCTGGCTTTATTAGCACTTGCTTCACATCTTCTTCTAAATGCCTTTTACCTCTTTGCTGAAATGACACTTTAAGAAGTCATTATTTCCATTTCTACTTCATCATATCCCAACAGCACTTAATAATTTTGAGAACATATTTTGCATTTCTTACTGTATTTGATCTTTACAACAATGTAAAGTAGGTTAGGGAAGTGCGATCTATAACTTTTCCATTCTGATAAGGTTCCCTGCCCTGCAGGCATCTAAATTACTGAAGAAGTACATGTTCAAACTCAAACCAAATGTGCCCAGAACTCTTCTTGCATCCCATGCCAAAACCTCTTTAACCACTTCTGAAAATCTAAATGCATTGATAAAAGTGTGGTTAACCTTTTGGTTTATGGCCTTGAAATTGTTAAAGTACAAAAACACAAAATATTTATTTAGTGGTATTGGGCATCAACCTCAAGTTACATCCGACACCACCCCCCCTTGCTTTTTGAGTCAGGGTCTCTGTAGGGCAGGCTGGCCTCAAACTCTAGATTCTCCTGCTTCCAACCTCCCAAATCCTGAGATTATGGGTGTGTGCTACCACACCTAGTTTCAAGCACCTTTTTTTTTTTTTTTTTGAGACAGGGTCTCGCTTTGTAGTTCAGGCTGGCTCTGAGCTCACTATGTAGCCTAGGCAAGCTTCGAACTCAGCAATCCTCCTGTCTCTGCCTCCCAAGGGCTGGGATGACAGGCGTGAGCCACCATGCCCGGCTTCAAGCACCTTTTAAATTATGGTGGTGGTTTTTTTTTTTTTTTTTTTTTTTTGCAGTACCAGGGATCGAACTCAGGCCCTTGTGCGTCCAAGGTTGGCGCAGTACCACTTGAGCTAAATCCCTGGCTCCAAGCACCTTTTAGTATTTATCTTGAGACATGTTGTTGCTAAATTGCCTGGTTAGGCTCAGATCTGCCTCTCTTCCTCAGCCTCCTAGCTCCATGGTTTTTATTTTAATTAGCACAGGATTACAGTACACAATGCTTGCACCCCTGTGTGGGGTTGGTGCCCATACATAACCCCTCTGAACTCCTTTTTTATCACTGCCCCTCCCTTTCCACCCTCCACCTTCTGACATCTTCCCCTTTTTAAAAAGATGTAACTACCCCCTACATCCTCTTGCCTTTTATTTTGCTATTTATATTTTGGGTTTCCCATACAAGAGAGACCATGTAACATTTAAGCTTCTGTGTCTGATTATCAACAATATGAAATGCTTCATGAATTTGTGCATCACCCGTGGGCACGACCCATGCTAACCTCCTCCATATGACTCCAGTTTTACTATATGTGGTGACAAAGTACATGTCATGTTTTTTATTTTAAACCAAGAAATGAAGTTTAAGTCAGAGTTCATGACAGTAGAACAGAAATCACTGGCTGATTTAAAGGAGAGAAGAAAGGAGGGAAGAGGAGCTTGCTAGGATGGCTTTCCCCACCACAGCCCACTCTGCATCTCCAGGGTTTTTTTGTTTTTGTTTTTGTTTTTTTGAGACAGGGTCTCGCTTTGTAGTTCAGGCTGGCCCTGAGCTCACTATGTAGCTCACACAAGCATCGAACTCAGCAATCCTCCTGGCTCTGCCTCCCGAGAGCTGGGATGACAGGCATGAACCACCACCACGCCTGGCATTGTGATCTATGGTACTGATTGCTGGTGGGCATGAGTCACCATGCCCGGTACTGTTGTATGTGGTTACTGGTGATGAACCAGGGACCTTGTGCTTGCTAGGCAGGTCCCTAGGCAGGTGCCGGAACCACTGAGCTAAATCTCCAGTCTTCCAGGATATATTTTTATCTTGCTTTTACCCTTTATTTGGCTCAAGCTCCCTCTGCTGGGCCAGTTTCTCTCTCACTCTTCACTTTACTTTTCTAAATAAACTTTGCCACTGCCTTTTGCTTGTTTCATTCAATTGTTTGTTCCAGAAGGAGCCAAGCAACCCCAAACCTGGTACCCCCAAAACTGGTAACCTCAGCTGGTGAGTCTCTTTCAGAAGGGCAGCAGGAGGCACAGCAGGCCTGCAATCTAGCACTAGGGAGCCTGCGGCCTGCCTGGGATGCGCAGTCAGACCAAAACAGCACAGAATAAAAGCCAAGCTCAGGGATAGAAGCAACAGAAGGTGGTTGCCTGGGCCACTCTTGGCCACCCCTGCACTAGATTGGCGCGGGCTGCAGACTGGGACTCCAGGGAGGGCTCCCCTTGGCCGAGCTTCACCTGCACTCTCTGCCCACAGGAGCGCAAGGAGGGTTTTTTTTGTTTTTTTTTTTTTTTGAGACAGGGTCTCACTTTGTAGTTCAGGCTGGCCCTCAGCTCACTATGTAGCCCAGGCAAGCCTTGAACTCAGCAATCCTCCTGTCTCTGCCTCCCGAGTGCTGGGATGACAGGCGTGAGCCACCATGCCCGGCACTGTGGTATGTGGTATTGATGGCTGGTGGGCGTGAGTCTCCACGCCCAGCATTCTATGTGGTTATCGGGATCAAACTCAGGACCTTGCGCTTGCAAGGCAGGTGCCGGAAGCACTGAGCTAAATCTCCGGCCCCAAGGAGGGGTTTTAACCCTCAGCTGATGCCTTCAGTTCAATACTACAGCCACTAGCTGATTTTTCATGCTATGATGCTTTCTCATCGCAAACAACAGGCTTTTTCTTTTCTTTTTTTGTGATACTTGGAATCAAATCTAGGCCCTTTGTATTGACATGTATGTATGTGTATGTATGTATGTACATATATATCTGTATTTATGTATATATCTCCCCAGCCTTTTTGTTTTTTGAGGCAGGGTCTTGATATAGTCCAGACTGGCCTTGAACTCACAGTGACCCTCCTGCCTCAGCCTGAGTGCTTTTTTTCTTTTTTAGAGTGGGCGTCAACTAAATCACTGAGTTGTCCAGGTTGAGCTCAAACTTGCAATCCTCTTAGAGTACGCAGTGTTTGAGAGCAGGAATGAGACCTAACTCTTTTGCCTAACTGTTCCTAGGATGCTTTGAAAACATCTAAGTATTTTCAGATGGACCGCTCTGCAACAATTATGTGGGTAAGGAGTTTCTAACAGGGTCATGAAATTGCCAGAGGCCAAACTGTTATATCTTTTCTTGTTTTAGGCCCTTTGAATACTGAATATCCCCTGAAGAACCACATTTGGACATCTAAGGCTTAGATAACTTATCCTCTTAAGAAATAACGAAGCCAGGCATGGTGGCATACACCTAGAAGATCAACACTATAGCTGAAATAACTGCAATGTTATGGTAGTGATTCTCACATCAACATTTCAAACCATTGGCAAAAGTCAGATATACAATAGCAAAAAACTGTGCATTATTTTTCTTTTTAAGGAGATTTACTCTGCCTCACAGAAAATGTGCACTTTGGGGCCAGGGATTTAGCTCAGTGGTTCCGGCACTTGCCTGGCAAGCACAAGGCCCAGAGTTCAATCACTGAACCACATATCACAATGCCAGGCATGGTGGCTCACGCCTGTAATCCCAGCACTCAGGAGGCAGAGCCAGGAGGATTGCTGAGTTCAAGGCTTGCCTAGGCTACGTAGTGAGCTCAGAGCCAGCCCCAACTATAAAGCGAGACCCTGTCTCAAAAAGAAAAAAAAAAAAAAAAAAAGCCAGTTAGGCATGGTGGTGATGTATCTGTAATCCTAGCACTTTGGTGTTTGATATCCAGGTAAAGTCATAATAGTTAAACTCACTGCTCCCACTACAATACCAACATCACTGATCTTCTCTTCTGGGTGTTCAGCAACTACAGTTTGGAGACCAAAACTAGAAAGGTAACTGGGCTAAGAGGACAGTCAATGTTTTGGCCCTTGCCCTCCATGGTCAACAAAGATCCAGGACATGACAGAACTTTTCTACAGGATCCTACATCTTTCTAAGTCACCCACCCTTTTGAGCAGGGACATGGTTGACACCAGATCCTCAAATGTGAAGTGCCAAAGGAGGGGACCAAGAGGGAAAGTCACCCATACTTTCACCAAAAGCAACATGGTCAAGCAAAGCTGTGACCCAGCCTGATGGCTGATACGGACAAAAGAGCTGACAGGCTCTAAATGTGGTTACAAAGTAATACCTGAGGAGATTTAGCTGACTTTAATAAACAGCAAGAGGTTAATTCTGATTGGCACACCTCTCATTTTAACTTGGTCTTAAACACCCAGCAAAAAGTATAATTAAAATACTAAGTCAAGACCATAATAAAGCTAGATATGAGCCAGGGATTTAGCTCAGTGATTCTGGCATCTGCCTGGCAAGCGGAAGGTCCCAATTTTGAGCCCTGGTACCATATATCACAGTGGCTGGGCGTGGTGGCTCACACCTGTAATCACAGCAATTGGGAGGCAGGGGCAGGAGGATTACAGTGAGTTCGAGGCTATTTTGGGCTACACAGAGAGTTCAGGGCCAGCCTGAACTACAAAGTGAGACCCTGTGTCTCAAAGAAACTAACTCACTCATTAAATAAATAATAATAAAGCAGCTAGATATAAAACTGACCCCTTCTGGTTGATCCTTGTTATGGAAAACAAAACAAAACAAAACAAAAACTTATGGAAAAATATATAAGAACTCAAAGAAAGTTTTAAAATTTTTAAACTAAATTCATCCTTAAATTTGTCTCTATTTTCTTAAAGCTAAAACCAGAGAGACTTATGACAAAATATCAGATTTATAGGTAACCTCCATTAACAAAAGTGCCTAAGAGCCAGCAGGTTATAACCACTATTTCAGTTTCTGCCTCTTTCCCCAACCTACCTTTCCATTCTCATATTCATGCTTAGATTATAGATGTTCTAATTTCCTAAAAATTTTGTTCATTCTTGCCTGGAGGCCGCCAAACTCTGAGGGATCATACAGATGTAACCAATGACAAACATGCTAGACTCATTTTACCAGGATACATGATTTGAGCCTTACAAAAGGTCTGTAACTGCTAAACTACAATATGCCTTCTATCTAGGGCCCATTAAGTTAGCTGTCTGGAAAGGGCCCCTAACTGTACATCCCCTACATTGACCTTTCTCAGTATGATGTAGTTAGATGATAAAAACTATGTCCTTTCTCCCCTAACCAGAGTTAGGGATTATTCTTCAGGGGGCAATACTGCAAATAGCTAGTTAGAAATTCTTATGGGGCAATTAGACAAATCTGAACCCCCCCACAGCAAAGAAAAACAATTGTGGTGCATTCACTAGTTAGCATTATAAATAGAAAAGAAATACTACTTCCCTTAGAGATGAATAGCAGTGATTGATATTCTAAATAGATGTCAATCTCTCTAGCCCATTTCTTCTCTGGAAATTTCTTATACATGACTTGTTTTCCCATTTAATCTCTAGTTCATGAATACTGGGGGTGACTATAATTGTAATCTTACTGGTTGACCACGGTTTGTCCCACCTCATGCCCCGAACTTGTAACTTTCTATTGTGCCTTACAGTTTTGTCCCACTGTGTACCCTCCCACCTCCTGGCTTTGTCCTATAAAGTATCTTTGAAAAGCAGGGCAGGCAGGTGACCCACTTTCCAGTCCCCCTCTGTCTTAGAAAGAAGCTATCTTTCTCTCAAAATTATTTCCTGAAAAACAAAACAAAACAAAAACAACAACAAAAAACTTTTTGTCCCTACTCTTAAAAAAAAAAAAAAATGCTAGCGCCAGAGGTTTAGCCCAGTGGTTCCAACGCCTACCTAACAAGTGTCCTCAATTCGATCCTTAGTAACCACATCCAACAATACCGGGCCCGGTGACTCACATCCACCAGCAATCAGTACCACGTACCACAGTGCTGGGCGTGGTGGCTCACGCCTGCAATCCCAGCACTTGGGAGGCTGAGGCAGGAGGACTGCTGAGTTGGCCAGCCTGAATGACAAAGGGAGACACCATCTCAAAAAACAAAAAGAAAGGAAAAAAAAGCCAGCACTTCGGGAGGGTGAGAGGATAGCAAAATTTGAACCCAGCCTTGGCAAACTGGCAACTTGGTGAGACCCTGTCTCAAAATGAAAAGGAGAGATGAACGTAGCTCAGTGTGAAGACTCCAAATTTAATCCTTAGCACCACATACACACACACACACACACACACACAAGCTAATAGCACCACACACACGAGCTAATAGCACCACACACACACACACAAGAGCTAAGGAGATCAGGCTCTGCTATTTAGGCATTCAATTATTTGCTATCTTGTACAAAAAATTAAAAATTACCTTTTGCCTAAAATTAACATATACAGACATTACCTGTTTAATGACTAGAATGTGGTCCTATGATTAGGTAAATGAAATGATCGTTAAATAAGGTATTGTATATAGTATGTACATTATAATATTCAGAACAAAGAAATGGTCAAAGGAAACTCCAATCTGATGACTTCACTTTTTTTTTTTGAGACAGGGTCTCGCTTTGTAGTTCAGGCTAGCTCTGAGCTCACTATGTAGCCCAGGCAAGCCTCGAACTCAGCAATCCTCCTGTCTCTGCCTCCCGAGTTCTGGGATTATAGGCGTGAGCCACCACGCCCGGGTTCACTTTTATTTATATAACTTTTACATGTAGTATTGTAATGTATAACAGGACAGCTAGGCATGATGGCACACAGTTTTAACCTCAGACTGCCAAGAGTTTGAAATCAGCCTGGGTTACATACTAAATTCAAGACCACCTTACATGGTGTAGTGAGACTCTTGAAAAAACAAAAAAGTATAGCACAATATAAAACTAAAATACTGTACTATACAATACAATCAGCAAAAATTACAGTACTGTATAAACAAGATATGCTGTACCAAAAGTAGACTGAGGCTCTATAAACAAAATATACAGAACTGTCCAAAAAAAAAAGTACAAAAGTTAAACTTTGGTCATAGAATCCTTTAAAGTCCTTATCAGTGTTACCATCAGAAATATGGTCAGAAAATGTAGAAGGCCTGAGTAAGGGAGATGATAAAGTAGAAATCGAACTAGTCATAGGGTTCCTAGGTTCAAGAAGAATCTCATTAGTTTGATCTGTTTTGTCATTTTCTTTTTTGCTCCACAGACTTGATGACAGCATGATAAAAAAGTTTACACATTCACCATTCCACTTCCCACAAACCATTCATCATTTGGCCTCTAACTGTAACAAAGGTGCATTCCCTACGCAATTTTTTTTTTTTTTAACAGTACCAGGGATGGAGCTCAGGTCCTTGTGCTTCCAAGGTAGGCACGATACCATCTGAGCTAAATCCCCTGCCCTCACTTATTTTTTGGCACCAGGGATTGAACTCAGGATCTCACAGTTGGCAGGCAGGCACAGTGGCACTGAGCTAAATCCCCAGTCCTGTATTCCCTTTTGAGAACATAGCCGCTAATCCCTTTGCAGTGAATTTCTCTGGTAGAGTACTTCAATTCTTTCCTCTTCTTCCTCCTCTAAGTGTTGTTGTGTTTCCAACTCTATTAATAATCTTTTGTACTTAGCGCTCCCTCAGTATATTCCACTAGTTCTCCAAAATCTTGCACTTCAATCTCCAAATTAAGCATGTTAAGTTCCACAGTTGTTTCCTTTATGAGATTGGCATGTTCATCTTTGTCAAGTGCTTCTGAATTATGCATGAAACATTTTAGGCATTTTTTCCATATGCCTTTCATACACTTTTCTGTCATTCCTTCCTAAGCTGGTTCTGGGTTCTTAATGCAGTCTAAAATGTATGATTTCCAGAAATCACTAAGGCAACATAATCACTCGTTTTCTCTTGCTGCTATAGCTTTGCAAAAAGTTGCATGCAAACAGTAGTTAGCATCACCTAGATCACGGGCTATAAGACAGCAGTTGTATCTTTAAGTAGATCTATTACCTTCATACCTGGGTGTAGATCATCAAAATTCTGGGGGTGGGCGGGCATGGTGGCCTGTAATCCCAGCACTTGGGAGGCAGAGGCAGGATTACTGTGAGTTCGAGGCTTGCCTGGGCTACATAGTGAGCTCAGGGCCAGCCTGAACTACAAAGCAAGATCCTGTCTCAAAAAAAAAAAAAAGATTCTTGGGGTAGCCTGGTACATTATCAAGCAGGGTACAACTTTAAAGGGGATGCTCTTTTCCAGACAGTAATACTTCACCAAGAGTATAAAGCAGTTGGTAAACTAGTCTTCAAATGAAGCTTGTGTCATCCATGCTGTGTTTTTTGCTGGATAGTAAACGGGCAGAACGTGCTTTCTAAGCTGCTTCAATGCACGTGGGTTCTTTGAGCAGTAGAGAAGGAAAGTCCTCAATTTGAACTCAGTATCCTTTCCTCCCAACAACAATGTGCCTCGTCCTTGAAAGCCTTGAAGGTGGCCACTGTTTTAACTTCTCTGTAAGTAGGATTTTTCAGCATTTTCATGAAGTCTAGTTTCACCCACATCAAAGATTTGTTCTGGCAATCACCACCTTTCTGATTTTATCAAATTAGTCAAGAAATTTTTCTGTTGCTTCTATCTCTGCACTTGCCATAGACCCTCCAATTTAAAGACTCAATCTCCCACAAAACTGTTGAAACTATGCACAATTTGGATATGGAAATTTCCAATAACTCTTCACCTTCACGTGCCTTTGACATCCTGAAGACAGAAAGTGCCTTGGCTTGAATTTTTTTTTTTTTTTTTTTTTGCTTTTTTGAGACAGGGTCTCGCTTTGTAGTTCAGGCTGGCCCTGAGCTCACTATATAGCCCAGGCAAGCCGCTGCGAACTCAGCAATCCTCCTGCCTCTGCCTCCCGAGTGCTGGGATTATAGGCGTTTGAGCCACCACGTCCAGCATTGTGGTATGCGGTGTTGATTATTGGTGGGCGTGTCTCACGCCCAGCATTATATGTGGTTACCAGGGATCGAACTCAGGACCTTGTGCTTGCAAGGCAGGTGCCGGAACCACTGAGCTAACCCTCTGGCCCTTGGCTTGAATTTTTGAAAGACTCAATGACATTCTTTTTGTACCCAGTCATCAAACCAGATGTCCAATAACTTTTCCATGTGATGAATGAAGCCGTTCTGCTACTTATTTATTATGGTTTTAAAACCTGTTATTGAGGCCGGGGATTTAGCTCAGTGGTTCCAGCGTTTGCCTTGTAAGTGCAAGCCCTCCCCACCCCCAGTTCGATCCCCAGCAACCACATACAACAATACCGAGTGGGGTGACTCAAACCTACCAGCAATCAGCACCACACACCACAATGCTGGGCATAGTGGCTCACACCTGTAATCCCAGCACTGGGGAGGCAGAGGCAGGAGGATTGCTGAGTTCGAGCCTTGCCTGGGCTTCATAGTGAGCTCAGGACCAGCCTAAACTACAAAGCAAAACATTATCTCACACTCTCTCTCTCACACACACACACACACACACACACTGCTGTTTTCACCTCTTTCTTCACTCTGTTTTATCCTTCAGGACTGCTAAAATGGTTCAATGAACCAGATTCAAGTTCTGTATGACTGCTTTAATTTTTTTACCAGCTTCAGAATCCTTCATTTTCACACTGAGATCAATAGCCTTCTTTTGTTTCTCCTGGTGAACTCATGCTTTTCTATTCTAATGACATCTTTTTTTTTTTTTTTTTTTTGAGACAGTTCCCTCCTTGTAGGTCAGCCTGGTCCTGAACACACTATGTAGCCCAGACAAGCCTTGAACTCAGCAATCCTCCTGCTTCTGCCTCCCGAGTGCTGGGATTACAGGCGTGAGCCACCATGCCCGGCACTGTGATGTGTGGTGCTGATTGCTGGTGGGCATGAGTCACCATGCCCGATATTGTTGTATGTTGTTACCGGGGATAGAATCAGAAACCTTGTGCTTGCCTGTCTTGCTGTGCTAAATCTCCAGCCCCTGATGACATTGTATTCTAAGGGGTACACACTAAAGTACAAATTTAGAAAAGGTACCCAAATTTCACAACACTACCATTCATTGTCATACTACAGGTACCACCTGGAACAGACATCAGAAAAACAGCCTACCGTGGCTGGAATAACTGGCACATCATGTTCATGTACAGAACAGTACTGTAGTGTTGCAAATATATAGTACTGTCTATATAGTACTGTGGGCATCATACCCATCAAGAAATTTGTGGAATTTTCACACACAGAATCCAATAGAGAAGTACAAGAAGCCACCATAAGGAACCCACTGCCACTTACGTTCCTGAGTTTTTAAGAGGGGAATTGTAAGTCTGAAAGCCTGCTTTGGTTATCAGTCCAAACTGTTGTTAAATAGGTAGGTCTTTAAATGAGGAAAATCTAGGGCCGGAGATTTAGCTCAGAGGTTCTGGCGCCTGCCTCGCAAGCGCAAGGTCCTGAGTTTGATCCCGGTAACCACATAAAACAGGCGTGGTGGCTCATGCTTGTAATCCCAGCACTCGGGAGGCAGAGACAGGAGGATTGTTGAGTTCAAGGTTTGCCTGGGCTACATAGAGAGCTCAGGGCCAGCCTGAACTGCAAAGCGAGACCCTGACTCAAAAAAAAAAAAAAAAAAATGAGGAAAATCTACACTATTATCTCTCAATCCCCAGACGATACTCATTTATTTTTGTGGTAATGGTATTGAACTCTGGACCTTACACTTGCCAAGCAGGTACAGTACCACTGAGCTAGATCCTTGGCCCTAGTTCTTTTGTTTTTAATCTCTAATGAAACTCATGAGACAAAACCATGGGATTTAAGTGAACTGGAGCACTTCCAACAAGTGGGGCTTTTTAGTTTTGGTGGTACCAGGGAATCGAACTGGGACCCTCTTGCTTCCAAGGTAGGTGTGGTACCACTTGAGCTAAATCCCTGACCCTATTTTCAGTAAGTTTAAACCCAGTGACACAATCTCCAAGTTATATTTCCACTACAAAATAAAGTCAAACTCTTTACACTTATTTGTTAAACACACACACACACACACACACACACACACACACACACACACACAGAAATTCACCAAAAACCACTCAACAAGGAAAATTACGACTACAACCCTCCAGGCTTTTACATATACGTTGGGTTTATAAAACTTTTCATAATGTTGTTAAAAGAAAACTAAATTTAATAGATTGGGCAATTATGCTCTGCTACAGTGATTATTAGTTGGGTCTGTCGGGCCTAGTGCAGGATCTAGTCTAAGTCAACCGCTTCCTACAATTTAACACGATACAACTTGATATTACACCCTTTTCACTTATAATTACATGTTTGCATTTCCCTACGTTTCTTAAAAGTTTTACAAACTACTTTTAAAAGTCACTTCATAAACAGTGAAATGACATTAATTTACTGAGCTTGCAACAAGACCCACGGCTACAGCTAACCTTCCTGTAAATGACGCTGGATAAAAGCCTTTACACACCAAGGAGTTCCTTTATTCTGGAGGACGTCCTTAGGATGTACTCCTAAAAGCATCACCCGTGAGCCGCGAGAAACCATTTCGTCCTTTCAAATTCACCAGTGACTCAGCCCTCACCGTCCAGCCCCTCCACACGTGGGCCCACAGCATTCTCCTCAGAAACCTCCCCACACCTGCAGCTCCGCAGCCCTAATTTATACCCCACGAGCGCCGTTCACCGCTCTCACGCCCCACTTCCAACCTCCTACACCCCCAGAGCAACTAGCTGAAGACAAAATACCTTTGGTCTTCCTGGCCCCACAAAAAAACAGCCTTCCTGGGGGTGACACCCCATCCAAATTTAGCTAGACCAGAGCGCCAGGGCAGCTACCGGAAGTACCGGCCCACAGTCCCTGATAGGTGAAAGAGGCTGGACCCACTCCGCAGACCTCCCTGTCTATTGGCTTTTCCATGTGTCACGTTAGAAAAAGTCTTTCCCATTGGCCAATAAGCGCGATTTTTTTTTTGCTACAAGGGCCACTGGGAGTTGTGGTTCTAGGGAGACCATCTCGCGTTAGGGCCACGTTCTGTTTTAAGCACATTTGCTTTCCTCCCTTTTCTCAACAGTTCTTTTAGTCTAAGAAAACGTAGAGTCTTAGGGTGCACATTTAAAAAAAAATTCTGTTTTCCTTTGAGGTGGTGAGAGAGGAATCAGGAATCCCTCAAAAGTTCCATACACTCTCCCCAAGAAAAATGGACGTACTCATAAAATACTG
>PVIC010003870.1:0-66090 GCA_004025085.1 Thryonomys swinderianus | reverse complement strand
GGAGGCCAGAGGCAGGAGGATTGCTGAGTTTGAGGCTTACCTGATCTACATAGTGAGCTCAGGGCCAGCCTGAACTACAAAGTCAGACCCTGTCTCTAAATAAATAAATAAATACATAAAAATCTAGGACTCAGTATCCCATTTGACCCTGCGATACCCCTGGTAGTTATATACACAAAATAATTAAGATTCACACCATAGTGACATATGTACACCCATGTTTATAGTAGTTCAGTTTGTGAGAGGTAAATCTTGGAACCCAAATGCTCATCAATAGGAGACTGGATAAAGAAGACATGTGGGTTTTTAAAAAAATAAAATGGAGTATTACTCAGCCATAAAAATAATAAATGTCATTTACACCCAAACAGATGTACCTTGAGGACATACTTGTAAGTGAAATAAACAGAACATAGATGTGTAAATACTGTATCTTGTTCCTAGTATGAAAAACTGAAGGTATAAATGAATGCCAAAATATATGATAGGTAATATGAAGTAAGAAGAAAACATGCCAAAGAAAAAGGGAAAAGGAGAATAGAGGAAAGTAAAGAAGGGAGAGATGGGCCAGAGATTTAGCTCAGTGGTTCTAGCGCCTGCCTCGCAAGTGCAAGGTCCTGAGTTTGATCCCCAGTAATCACATACAATGCTGGGCATGTTGACTCACGCCCACCAGCCATGAATACCACATACTACTGTGCTGGGCGTGGTGGCTCACACCTGTAATCCCAGCACTCGGGAGGCAGAGACAGGAGGATTGCTGAGTTCCAGGCTTGCCTGGGCTACACAGTGAGCTCAGGGCCAGCCTGAACTACAAAGTGAGACCCTGTCTCAAAAAAAAAAGAAGGGAGAGAAAAAAATTTGATAGTAAAAGAAAACGAAGTTTATATATATTGGGGGTAGGGTTGTAGTCAGGGCAGAGGAAGGCGGAAAATATAAGTATCAAGGGGCCGGAGGGTTAGCTCAGTGGTTCCGGCACCTGTCTCGCAAGCGCAAGGTCCTGAGTTTGATCCCCGGTAACCACATACAATGCTGGGTGGGGAGACTCACACCCACCAACAATCAATACCGCATACCATGGTGCCGGGCATGGTGACTCACGCCTGTAATCCTAGCACTCGGGAGGCAGAGACAGGAGGACTGCTGAGTTCGAAGCTTGCCTAGGCTACATAGTGAGCTCAGGACCAGCCTGAACTACAAAGCAAGACCCTGTCTGAAAAAAAAAAAAAGTATCAAGATGTGTCATGTCAGTATAAATTCTCAATGTTAAACATGATCATAGTGTATGTATAAAATGTACCAAAAAAGTTAATTTAAAAAAACAAAGAATGGAGAAAACAGTTTTTAAAAGAAGGCAGAATTCCTTTTCTTTCAAATAAATGAGATTAAATTTACTATTTTCAAATCTATCAAAATTAGGACTACTTCTCAGGGTTAAACTTTCCCTTTCCTTTTATTCTTTTTGTTGTCAAAAAGTGGCTATTTTAGGACATCAAGAGACAGACTGCAAAAAAGACTATTTTAAGACATTTACTGCCAGGTAGCATTTAGATGTTTGTTTCTGGTGTTCTGCTAAAAGTAGAGGTTTTCGGGGATAGTTCCTAAAAAATCCAGCCCAGTTATAAAAGCCTCACGAGGTGCCTGTTCAAAGGGGTGAAGCTCCCTTCCTCAGGGTAACAGTGGTAAGCCTGACACAGAGCAGTCATAATTCTGAACCTGAACTTCACCTCAATGGGGGCACTAGAGGCAGGTCGCTCTAGTCACTGACCAATGTACACGTCAAACAGACAGGACTTTATATTTTTTATTTATTTTATTTTATTTTATTTTTTTGAGACAGGGTCTCACTCTGTAGTTCAGGCTGGCCCTGAGCTCACTGTGTAGCCCAGGCAAGCCTGGAACTCAGCAATCCTCCTGTCTCTGCCTTTGGAGGGCTGGGATTACAGGCGTGAGCCACCACACCTGGCTGGACTTTATTTTTATTTTTTGAGACAGGGTCACGCTTTGTAGTTCAGGCTAGCCCTGAGCTCACTATGTAGCCCAGGCAAGCCTCAAACTCAGCAATCCTCCTGTCTCTGCCTCCCAAGTGCTGGGATGACAGGCCTGAGCCACCACGCCCAGCTGGACTTTATTTTTTAACAGTACTGGAGATTTAATCCAGGATTTTGT
This sequence comes from Thryonomys swinderianus, assembly GCA_004025085.1. Classification (NCBI taxonomy): domain Eukaryota; kingdom Metazoa; phylum Chordata; class Mammalia; order Rodentia; family Thryonomyidae; genus Thryonomys; species Thryonomys swinderianus. The sequence continues at coordinate 63,921 of PVIC010003870.1, read as the reverse complement.
GCTCCACCCTCATCATCCTCTTGTCCTCACTTTTAGTTTTGTGGCAGAATGTCACTACTTTGCTCAAGTTGTGCTCAAATTTGTTATCCTCCTGCCTCAGCCCTTCAAGCAGCTGAGATGACAGTATGTGTCACTCCATAGGCTTGACAGAATTTTCAAAAATGTTACAACTTCTAGGCTGAAGCAGAAGGATCACCACTCTTGAAGTCAGCCTAGGTTATGTAGTGAGTTCAAGGTCAGCCTGGAAAACATAAGAGAGACCCTGTCTTAAAAAAGAGTTACATGCTGGGCCGAAGATGGTTCCAGCGCCTGCCTTGCAAGCACAAGGTCCTGAGTTCAATCCCCAGTAACCACATACTAAAACCGGGCATGGTGACTCACGCCCACCAGCAATCAATACCACATACCACAGTGCCGGGCGTGGTGGCTCATGCCTGTCATCCCAGCACTCGGGAGGCAGAGGCAGGAGGATTGCTGAGTTCGAGGCTTGCCTGGGCTACATAGTGAGCTCAGGGTCAGCCTGAACTACAAAGTGAGACCCTGTCTCAAAAAAAAAAGTTACATCCTTTCATTTATTATTATATGTAGTTTATCTTCTGGGATGAGCCATATGACTGTGTGACTTACTTAGAGCTGTCAAAATTTATAACTTCATTATTTCCCACAAGAAATGGAAATGTATTATTTGATATCAAGTGATTTCCAAGCTTATTTTGCTAAGGATCTTCCATATTAGTTTTATTACACAGGCTTTAACTTTCTCTTATTTTAATTCATAGTAAAAATGTATTTCAAGTAATTTTCAGCCTTTTGTTGTAGGTCATTTATTTTCCATTAGTCATAATTATATTTAGGTATTAAGAGGAAAAACTAAGGGCCGGAGATTTAGCTCAGTGGTTCCAGCACCTGCCTCGCAAGCACAAGGTCCTGAGTTCGATCCCGGTAACCACATAGAATGCTGGGTGTGGTGACTCATGCCCACCAGCAATCAATACCACATACCACAGTGCCGGGCGTGGTGGCTCACGCCTGTAATCTCAGCACTCAGGAGGCAGAGACAGGAGGATTGCTGAGTTTGAGGCTTGCCTGGGCTACATAGTGAGCTCAGGGCCAACCTGAACTACAAAGCAAGACCCTGTCTCAAAAAAAAAAAAAAAAAAAAAAAAAAAAAAAAAAAAAAAAAAAAAAAAAAAAAAAAAAAAAAAAAAGAGGAAAAATTAAAACAAAACAATGGATAAAATAAAAAGAATCTCAGGTTACATATCACAGAAGAGTTCAAGGATAAAGGTCATTAAAGCATACTAAAAAGCTCAAACTATATTTCATTTCTCTGACACAAATAACAGTAAAAATGCATAAAGCTAAAATGATTAAATATAAAGATAATAGAAAGATACAGAATTATATGTAGGTTAGTATCACAACAAACAGTAAATACCAGGAATCCTGAAGACCAGGACAAGAATGGAGTGGGGAACATGCCTAAGACAGAAGCACAGGTTTTTGAGACAATTCTACCACACATTCCCTACATGGCTCTGAGGAATGCATGTACCTTCCCTAATTTCCTTATTTGTAAAGTAGGGGGGAAGAATTACATAATTTCTATGAGTCCTTCTAGACTTAGCTTTCTAAGATCCTCCAATCAAAAGGTACTGTATTTGGCAAGGATAAAACAGGATGTGTAGAGAATACTCCCTTAAAATGAAGAGGAATCATAAAACTGTTACAGAGAAAATACAATACATACAGAAAAGTAAAGATTTAACAGAGTTTTATCTTAAACAAGTTTTTAAAAACAAACAAGCATGGGCTGGAAATCTGCTCAGTGGTTCCCACCTCGGCCTGGCAAGCACAGGGTCCCTGGTTCAAGCCCCAGAAACCACATACAACATGCCCATCAGCAATAAGTAACATATAGCACAATGCCGGGCATGGTAGTTCATGCCTGTAATCCCAGCACTCGGGAAGCAAAGGCAGGAGGACTGCTGAATTCAAGTCTTGCCTGGGCTACACAGTGAGCTCAGGGCCAACCTGAACTACAAAGTGAGACCCTATCTCAAAAAAAAAAAAAAAGTAAAGCATACGGAAAACTTAGAAAATTTAAAATGTTCTTAAAAATTGGAGCAGAGGGGCCAGAGATTTAGCTCAGCAGTTCCAGCACCTGCCTAGCAAACCCAAGGTCCCTCGTTCCATCTCCAGTAATCATATACAACAATACCAGGCGTGGTGACTCATAGCCACCACCAATCAGTACCACATAGCACAATGCCAGACTGTGGTGGCTCACACCTGTAATCCCAGCACTCAGGAGGCAGAGCCTGGAGGATCGCTGTGTTCGAGGCTTGCCTGGGCTACATAGTGAGCTCAGGTCTATCCTGAACTACAAAGTGAGAACCTGTCTCAATAAAAAAAAAAAAGGAGCAGAGGAAAAAACTTATGATCTTATACTGTTTTTGATAATTTTTCTTTTTGAGACAGGGTTTTGCTTTGTAGTTCAGGCTAGCTCTGAGCTCACTATGTAGCCCAGGCAAGACTGGAACTCAGCAATCCTCCTGTCTCTGCCTCCCGAGTGCTGGGATTACAGGCGTGAGCCACCATGCCCGGCACTGTGGTATGTGGCGCTGATTGCTGGCTGATTGCTGGTGGGCGTGAGTCTCCACGCCCAGCATTGTATGTGGTTACCGGAGATCGAACTCAGGACCTTGCGCTTGTGAGGCAGGCACCAGAACCACTGAGCTAACCCTCCGGCCCTGTTAAACTGTTTTTAAGTAACTGTAATTAAAATACTACAACTCTAAGGTATCAGTGGTTCTCAGCATTTTGTCATGGATTCCAGTGACAATCTAGTGAGCAATATAGATCCGCTATCCATAAAAATGAACACAGTTTTATAGTTTCAAAGGTTCCTGAATCATACCAAGAGTCCATAAACTTTGGTTTAAAAAAAAAAATCACTTTTGCTGGGTGTGGTGGCTCACGCCTGTAATCCCAGCACTCGGGAGGCAGAGACAGGAGGATTGCTGAGTTCGAGGCTTGCCTGGGCTACATAGTAAGCTCAGAGCCAGCCTGAACTACAAAGCGAGACCCTGTCTCAAAAAAAAAAAAAAAATCACTTTTATTTGGACCTATCCAGAGTGGAAAACAGTGAATTACTTGTTACATAAATTAAGATTTTAGAAAGAATACAGAATAACTTTTGGGAAATGGCAAAAAGGCCAGTAAAGAAAAATTAGGAGAAGTCACAACATTGTGAAGTCATTTTTGGAAAGGAAAATAAAAGTGCAAACAATAAAATAAGAAAGGAGGGCCGGAGATTTAGCTCAGTGGTTCTGGCGCCTGCCTAGAAAGCACAAAGTCCCTGGCTCAATCCCTGGTAACCACATACAATGATACTAGATACTGGGTGTGGTGACTCATGCCCACCAGCAATCAGTACCACATACCACAATGCCGGGCATGGCGGCTCAAATTTGTAATCCCAGCACTTGGGAGGCAGAGGCAGGAGAATTGCTGAGTTTGAGGCTTGCCTGGGCTACATAGCGAGCTCAGAGCCAGCCAGAACTACAAAGTGAGACCCTGTCTCAAAAAAAAAAAAAAAAAAAAAAAAAGGGAGCCGGGCATGGTGGCTCATGCCTGTAATCCCAGCACTTCGGAGGCAGAAACAGGAGGATTGCTGAGTTCAAGGCCTGCCTGGGCTACATAGTGAGCTCAGGGCCAGTCTGAACTACAAAGCGAGACCCTCTCTCAAAAAAAAAAAAAGGAGAAAACAATATGTATAGAAAAGAAATACAGTGCCATTTGTGGTGCTGTATGCCTATAATCCTGCCACTCAGGAGACTAAGGCAGAAGACTGCAAGTTTGTGGGTAGACCTGAGTATATAGTTATTTCAAATACATCAGGGATTACATAGCAAGATTGTCTCAATAAAACTAAAAGAAAAAATTTAAAAAAAAGAAGAGATTTAAGAGAAATATACATAGAAGCTTTAGGTTCTATAACATGATTACTGATTTTAAAACTCTAATACTTTTTCATGAAAATATGAGTCATCAATATTGATACAAGAAACAGAAAACCAAAATAAACTGTCAAAACAGGACAAATTTTTTAAAACTTAAAAAACCCAAAATTCTAGCTGAGCATGGTAGCTTACGCCTATAATCCCAGCACTGAGGAGGCAGAGATAGGATTGCTGAGCTCGAGGCTTGCCTGGGCTACAAAGTGAGCTCAGGGCCAGCCTGAACTATAAGTGAGACCCTGTCTCAAAAAAAACCCAAAAAAACCAAAAAACTATAAAACAAATATGATCTTGATCCTAAAATATAAAAATAAAATAAGAAACAAATTAATGCTTGCTAACTTCCAAGGAGCTTGGAAAGCTTCCTGCCAAAACCCCCTTTCTGTGGTTAGCTTACACTCCCCCCCTACACCCACTTTCTCAAACACCATCCTCCTCACTCTCAGAAGATGATGGCCTTTACTGCACACAGACCTGCATCATACTAGAGGACCCCCGCTGCCCTTCTTGTGCGCCCAAACACAGCGGCCACTTTCCCACGGACCTGGCCTATTCTGACGAGCTCAAGTTTTCCCTCCACCTGAAACTTCTAGGGCCCAAAATATCAACCATCTTTCCAAAAGCCTTCTTCATACTCACTCTTCACAATGCTCTTATTCTGCATAATTATCACCTCTTCTCAATTATCACCTTCCTTTTAGCTTTTAAGTATGAGAAAAATTCTTTGGCGGCAAATAAAAACATAACATAGGTCCTCCACTTATTGAGTTCTCCAACTCCTCGCAGGGCTGAACTTGTGAGGAACTCTCACTGTCCACTGCCCCACTCCCAACCGCTCTGCTCACACAGTCTGACTTCTCCCCTATTGCAATGCGAACACTCAAAAGAGGATCACTCATCCCCACATTAATTAACCCAACAGCCCAATCCCTATCTTTCCTGACCTAGCATAAGCACTTGACTACATGGTCCGTTTTGAAATAAAGGAGACAGGAGCCAGGGATTTCGCTCAAGTGGTACCATGCCTACCTTGGAAGCACAAGGGCCAGAGTTCAATCCCCAGTTCCGGAAAAAAAACCAAAAATCAAAAAGAACTTCTCTGAAATACAGGAGACAGTCCATTCCTGCTTGGCCTTCACACGTCTTCACAAAAACTCACTAGGGGCGGGGGGGGGGGGGCGCCGGAGGGTTAGCTCAGTGGTTCCAGCGCCTGCCTCGCAAGCACAAGGTCCTGAGTTCGATCCCCGGTAACCACATATAATGCTGGGCGTGGAGACACGCCCACCAACAATCAACACCACATACCACAATGCCGGAAGTGGTGGCTCACGCCTGTAATCCCAGCACTCGGGAGGTAGAGACAGAAGGATTGCTGAGTTCGCGGCGGCTTGCCTGGGCACCATAGTGAGCTCAGGGCCAGCCTGAACTACAAAAGCGAGAACCTATCTCAAAAGCAAAAAAAAAAAAAAAACTCACTAGTGGGGTAGCAGCGTAACAGTGGTTAAGAGCACAGGCTCTGGGCAGAAGACAGGTTTGTTTCCTGCATTTGCACTTAACTAGCTCAGTGCCTTTGAACATGTCACATAATCTTTCAGAACCACAGATGCCTCATTTATACAATCTACCACCCTGTAGCATGCAAAACGAATAAATTATTCTTTTTGGAGTGGAGCACTACGAAATGTGCCTGACAAACAGTCAGCAACAGTCAATGTTTGATAAAGTTCCCTCTAATGCAGTCTCACAGTAACAAAGAGCTTGCACTGCAGTAAAGGTGCAACTAGGCATTCACTTCTTAATTATCTAATTAGCTGTTTTCTCCACTAGACTAACAACTGCATTAATATGGGCCTTTACCAGTTGTTTGACCCATAATGGTTTTAAAGTGCCTAAACTCCACCAGTATTTAGTGAAAAAGAATAAAAAACAATGTTAAGGAATATAGAAAAGATGTCTTAAGAAGTTTATAATGTCACCAACCACGGCTATTCTAAAAATATGAAACTGAAAAAATATTATGTGAAACTAATAATATGATAAACAGTATTATCTCAACTGCTTAATAAAAACTAGATTTGGGGGCCGGAGGGTTAGCTCAGTGGTTCTGGCGCCTGCCTCGCAAGCGCAAGGTCCTGAGTTCGATCCCCCCCCCCCTAACCACATATAATGCTGGGCATGGAGACACGCCCACCAACAATCAATACCGCATACCACAATGCCGGGCGTGGTGGCTCACACCTGTAATCCCAGCACTTGGGAGGCAGAGACAGGAGGATCGCTGAGTTCGCGGCGGCTTGCCTGAGCACCATAGTGAGCTCAGGGCCAGCCTGAACTACAAAGCGAGATCCTGTCTCAAAAAGCAAAAAAAAAAAAAACCAAACAAACAAACTAGATTTGGTCAAAGGATTTATAAAGTAGGTATCCACTGAGAATGTACATGCAGCCAGATTCGCTACTCTCCCAAAACACAGGATTCCTTGTACCCTTTCCCATTGAGATCAATTTTGCTCATCTTTTTTTTTTTTTTTTTTTTGCTTTTGAGACAGGGTCTCGCTTTGTAGTTCAGGCTGGCCCTGAGCTCACTATGGTGCCCAGGCAAGCCACCGCCAACTCAGCGATCCTCTTGTCTCTGCCTCCCAAGTGCTGGGATTACAGGCGTGAGCCACCACGTCCGGCATTGTGGTATGTGGTGTTGATTGTTGGTGGGCGTGTCTCCATGCCCAGCATTATACGTGGTTGGGGGGGGTCGAACTCAGGCGCGAGGCAGGCGCTGGAACCACTGAGCTAACCCTCTGGCCTGCTCATCTTTTTTTTTGACTCCTATACGTGAAATCATACACTATTATCAATGCATTTTTGAAAAGGCATCTGATAAAATTCAAATCATTTCTGACATATTAAAACAGAAGTATTCAAAAAAACCAAAGTAATAAAATATCCTCTTTTACAAGAAGGGTGAATCCATTAAAAATAGGGATAAGACTACTCTCTTTCATTCTGACATCGAATATTCCCCCAATGCAAAAATGAAAATACTAGAGACAAGATCACCATTACAGAGACAACTTTACCATATGCAAACAAAACCCAGAGGAAAGCAATCATAACCATAATTAAAACTTCAGAAAAGTGAAACAAAAGATAAATATAAATTGTCAAAAGCCGCCGGGCGTGGTGGCTCACGCCTGTCATCCCCGCACTCGGGAGGCAGAGACAGGAGAATTGCTGAGTTCGAGGCTTGCCTGGGCTACATAGTGAGCTCAGGGCCAGCCTGAACGACAAAGAGAGACCCTGTCTCAAAAAGAAAAAAAAAAAATTGTCAAAAGCCAAGTACATTTTCATGTAGTACTAATAACTAGAAAACACAATTTTAAAAAGGCATTAAATTAGCAATAGCAATGAAAAATGTTAAACCAGGCGTGGTGGCTCACGCCTGTAATCCCAGCACTCGGGAGGCAGAGGCAGGAGGACTGCTGAGTTCGAGGCTTGCCTGGGCTACACAGTGAGCTCAGGGCCAGCCTGAACTACAAAGCGAGACCCTGTTTCAAAAAAAAAATTTAGAAAAATGTTAAAAACGAGCAATTAGGGCGGAGATTTAGCTCAGTGGTTCTGGCACCTGCCTTGTAGGCGCAAGGTCCTGAGTTCGATCCCTGGTAACCACATAGAATGCTGGGCATGATGACTCACGCCCACCAGCAATCAATACCACATACCACAGTGCCGGCGTGGTGGCTCATGCTTGTAATCCCAGCATTTGGGAGGCAGAGACAGGAGGATTGCTGAGTCCCAGGTTTTCCTGGGCTACATAGTGAGCTTAGGGCCAGCCTGGACTACAAAGTGAGACCCTGTTTCAAAAAAAACAAAAACAAAAAAATCTGAGCAATTAAGCAAAGGATATAGATAACTGATATGAAGAAAACCACAAAATATTACTGGGAGAAATAAAAATTGGATAGAGGAACATTTCATGTTCTTAAATGAAAGGCCTAAATATCACAAAGATAATAGTTCTTTGTAAATTAATTTGTGGGTTAGCAAAATTAAAATTAAAATGTTATAAGAAATTTTTACAAAACTCAAGAACAATGCTTCCAAAATTCATTTGACAAAGCCATGAATCAAAAAACACTGGAGTAGGAACCACAGTGTCATATTAAATGTGACAATTTAAATGTTACAGCATCCATCTTTTAAAAAAGAAAATGTAGTTTCTAAAATACATATAACAACAAAATACTGAATCAATATTTCACAAATATTAATTAGGACACTCTGTAAGCAATATACAGGATGAACAAACTCTGACTCATAGGTCACATCTGACCTGCTGCCTAGCTTTGCAAATTCCTAAAGCTTTACACTGGTTCATATCTTGCCTTTTCTTTTCTTTCCCTCTTTCTTTTGTTCCTTTTTTTTTTTTTTTTTTTTTTTTTTTTTTTTTTTTTTTTTTTTTTTTTTTTTTTTTTTTTTTTTTTTTTTTTTTTTTTTTTTTTTTGGATATAGTGTCTCACTTTGTAGTTCAGGCTGGCCCTGAGCTTACTATGTAGCCCAGGCTAGCCTTGAACTCACAGCAATCCTCCTGCCTCTGACTCCTCCCAAGTGCTGGGATTACAGGCATGAGCCACCATGCCCAGCATTGTGGAATGTGGTACTTATTGCTGATTGCTGGTGGGCATAAGTCATCACACCCGGCATTGTGGTATGTGGTTATGGAGGATTGAGTTTAGGACCTTGCACTTGCAAGACAGATGCTGGAACCAATGAGCTTAATCCCCAGCCTTGCCTGTTGTTTCTTATGCACCATAGCTGAATGTGAAGGTAGAGATTATCTGGCTCACAAAACCTTAAAATTTACTATCTGCAGAACAGGTTTATTGGCCATTGCCTTACAATACTGCTAGATGGAACAAGAAATTTTTAAATACATCAAGTCTTTGAGAGGAAGCCAAGAAAATAAATAGGCTGTGATGGTTGATTGACTGTGTAAACTAGAATAACAGAAGCTCAACTAATTGGCTCAGCAATTCCATACCCTAGGATGGAAGACCAACCCTAGGGCTGTTTATCACTTGGATAGTATGAAGGGGAAAAGAAGAAGGCAGATCTGCTTGTTTCTTTGGAGGAGCTCCAGTCTTCTGCCTTCAACTTGGATGTCATCTCCTGGCTTCCAGTGAAGACTCCAGTTTTCAGCATGGCCCCTTCAACCTTCCAGTGTAGACTCTTCAGCCTTTCACTGAGGACCCATCAGGCTCCTGATATGGACTCACATGGGAGACTGCAGTGAGTTCCAAACTTTCAATTGAATCCTTTGGTCTCTAGTGTGCAGGCAGACCTTCTGCACTCTTCCACATCCAACTCTGTTGTGGTCACTGTAAGCCAATATTGCAGATTTTTTTCTATTTATATATTTATGTTATATCTGTTTCTCTTACAAACAGTGATACACAAGCCAAAATCTGAGTGAAACTGGGAACCTAAAGAGATAAAGGGAGCTAGGAAGCCAGTTCTGCTCTGACATTTGCTAGTCCTGAGAACCTGAACATGAGTTGTGAAAGAGCAACACTGGAGGAAAAAGATCCCAAGGCACCAAAGCTCACCCACGGTGAGAAGTCTTCCCTATAAACCAGCATTCCAAAGAACTACATCCTTCAAGAAGAGTAATCAGACCCAACTTCTACTCCCAGGAATCCACAAGGAAAACTAAAGTTACCTATTGTTGAAAAAAGGAGTATAGAACACGCTGAAATAACAAGTTTTCAAACAATTTTCATCACATTCTTAAAACAAAACCCTGCTAGCTATGAATTTAGATTAAGGTAAGCTTAACTTGAAGGAACCTGGAGAGTATAAAACCTTCTCTGGAAGAATACCTTCTTATCCTAGGCCTAGAATAATTAGCACAAGTAATTGTTCAAGGACAGTTCATAACACCATACCCATGTGCACATGGAAACAGCACCAGGAATGGACCAGTAAACAGAGACAAGTGCTATCAGGTAGGAGAGTGAAAAGCAACTGTTCATAGTATGCTGAGAGAAGTAACAGGCAGGCTTAGTAATATCTGCAGGAAACAGCAATAATCACCTTGCCAACAGAACTTCTAAGAATGAAAAATAATAAAAATTAACAAGACAGTTTCACTACATTACACAAAGCTAAAAAGATTAGTAAATTGAAGGGAAAATCAAAACCAAGTGCCCAGGATCCATCCCCATGGATTTTTCACACTCCTACCTTGTCCAAACCTTCTGAGTAAAAGGCATGTTGAGAGTACATGGCCTTGGAAGCTAAGAGGACAGCGATCTGGGGTCACACCTACTCAGAGACATCCTAAGTAGTATGGGTAAAGGCCTCTCCTTATCTTCCCCTTTGACATTTCCTCCCAGTGCACAGAAAGCAAGCCCAAGGCCCCTTCCTTTTCACAAGCAGAGGAGAGGTGCTCTTGGTCTCTCTGGAGGGGAGAGCCCCCTTTCACAGTTCAGCCTCCAAATGCTAATTAGCTCTTATCTGGCTCTGCCTGAGTTGCATGTACTCAGCACAAGGCAAGCAGACACAATGGAGGACATTGAGGACTGATTTTTGCTATAACATACAACTTGTATCTGACCCAGTGTCTTGTCACTACATGGATGCCTGTATGTACATATACGTGTAAAAAACTAGCAGGCTGGGCCGGAGGGTTAGCTCAGTGGTTCTGATGCCTGCCTCGCAAGCGCAAGGTCCTGAGTTCAATCCCCGGCAACCACATACAATGTTAGGCCTAGAGACTCAGGCCCACCAACAATCAATACTGCATACCACAGTGCCGGGCGTGGTGGCTCACGCCTGTAATCCCAGCACTCGGGAGGCAGAGACAGGAGGATTGCTGAGTTCGAAGCTTGCCTAGGCTACATAGTGAGCTCAGAGCCAGCCTGAACTACAAAGTGAGACTCTGTCTCAAAAAAAAAAAAAAAAAAAGCAGGATAAAATGCTGTCTTGCAATTAGAGGAAGTACAATTTCAAGCTCTTCATACTTTCTGACTTTATAGATGTATACACCAGAGAGAAAATATGAAAAGAGATGGGAAGGCAGAAAAAAGCCTGACATAAATCCAGCCAGAGATCCAGAAAAAAGAGAAAACAGAGCAGAACTAATATTTCACAGTGTAATGGCCAAACTCATTAAATAGCTAATCCTCAGATTCTAGAAAGTCAGAGATAAGTATCACTGACACATTTGCACAAAACCCCCAATTTCTCACTACGGATAACTGCACAGTGGTGGAGCACAGGGCCCTAGATTGGATCCTCAGCACCAAACAAACAAAACTCTAATTTCTCCTTAGCCAAAACGGTAACCAAAGCACAGAGGAATGGCATCTTCATTATGGTGACAGGAAATAATCTAGAATTCTTTTCCCCAAAAATATCCTTCAAAAATCAGACATTTTGTGTACCTCAGCTACCTACCTATCTCCTACCTGATCTATCACCTTTTTTTTTTTTTTTTTTTGCTTTTGAGACAGGGTCTCACTTTGCAGTTCAGGCTGGCCCTGAGCTCACTATGGTGCCCAGGCAAACCGCTGCGAACTCAGCAATCCTCCTGTCTCTGCCTCCCAAGTGCTGGGATTACAGGCGTGAGCCACCACGCCTGGCATTGTGGTATGTGGTGTTGATTGTTGGTGGGCGAGGGGCCCAGCATTATATGTGGTTACCGGGGATGAACTCAGGACCTTGCGCTTGCGAGGCAGGTGCCGGAACCACTGAGCTAACCCTCTGGCATGATCTATCACTTTTTAGAGAGAGAGTCTCACTATGTAGTGTGAGCTAGCCTTGAATTTGCACTAGCATCGAACTCATAATCTTTCTGCCTCAGCCTCCTGTGTGCTGAAACTGTGTATCCTATCACATCAGAGGTGAAATACTTTTTTTAGTGGTTTATTCTGTTGAGCCCAGTGCCTCATGAATACTAGGCAAGGCTTCAACCCACTAAATTATACCTTAGGAGGCTGAGGGAGAAGTATGGAAAGTTTATGTCCAGATGGGCCAACTTAATGAGATCCTATCACAAATTTTTTTTAAAAGAGTAGGGGTAAGTGCCGGGCATGGTGGCTCATGCCTGTAATCCCAGCACTCAGGAGGCAGAGCCAGGAGAATTGCTGAGTTCAAGGCTTGCCTGGGCTACATAATGAGCTCAGGGCCAGCCTGAACTAAAGTGAGAGACCCTGTCTCAAAAAAAAAAAAAGTAGGTACACACTGGGGATATAGTTGTGTGAAAGACAAGTTCAATTTCCAGTGTTGTTTAAAAAAAGAAAAGAAGTAAAATTTATGGTATGTGAATTGTATCTCAAATCTCAATAAAGCAGGTTATATACGATAAAAGCAACACATAGTAAGTGATGCGAGGATGTATACGAATCAGAAATCTTCTCATATACAACTAGTGGGAATATAAAGTTGTGCAGTCACTATGGAAAACAGCTGTATAAGGGTGTTATAGAACGCAGTGATTTCACTCTTAGGCATATGCCCCAAAGAATGGAAAACATATTCAAAACAAATACACAAATATTTATGGAGCATAATTCATAATAACAAAAAGGGGGGGAATTACAAACAGAGCCTCAACTGATGTACCTGAATAAAATGTGTATGTCCCTGGAATGCCTATCTAGCCATATAAAGGAATGCAGTACTGGTAAGTATTCCAATGATGAAAATATGCTAAATGAAAGAAGCCAGGCACCAAGAGCCATATATTGTATGATTTTCTTTACATGAAATGCAGAAAAGGCAACTATATAGGTTAAGAGAGGGTTCAGAAGGAAAAGACAAGTTGGGGTTAATGTAAGAAGTTTCCCTTTGGACAGTGAAAATGCTCTACCAATTAGGGTGACAACGGCACAACTCTATCAGTATTACTCAAAGTCACTGAATTAAAGGGTCAATTTTTTTTTTTTCTTTTTGGAGACAGGGTCTCGCTTTGTAGTTCAGGCTGGCCCTGAGCTCACTATGGTGCCCAGGCAAGCCGCCGCGAACTCAGCAATCCTCCTGTCTCTGCTTCCCGAGTGCTGGGATTACAGACGTGAGCCACCACGCCCAGCATTATATGTGGTAACCAGGGATCGAACTCAGGTCCTTGCGCTTGCGAGGTAGGCGCCGGAACCACTGAGCTAACCCTCCGGCCCTAAAGGGTCAATTTTATGGCAAATTTTATGGTATATGAAGTACATCTCACTAGACTTGCCAGATTAAAAATAAAATCAACAGTCTGCTACCAAAAGAACAAGTCATTTTATAGCAGAAGTTTGAGCATCCTTGGAGTTTTCTATCCATGAAGTATCTAAGAACCAATGCCTCAAAGATACCAAGGGACCACATTTTGACTCTTGGATTATTTCATATTTGGCCAGTAAGAGCAGTTCCTTCCAGCTTGCTCCTGTGTCCTTTATTCTTTTCTATTATGGTTAAAGACATATTTCACATGACTTACTTTCATTTCTATTTTAAAGTGTTCAGTTCAATAATATTAAGTATATTTGTATTGTTGTATAACCAATCTCCGTAAGTTTTACAGCACTAAAACCATATCTATTAAACTGCTTCTCCTTTCCCCCTCTTTTCAGGCTCCAGCAACCAACTGCTTTCTGATTTCTGAGTCTGACTTCCTTAGAAATGTAATGGAAGAGCACATATTTGTCTTCTTGTAACTGGCTTATTTTACCTAGCACAATATCTTCAAGGTTTCTCCATGTTGTAGTATGCATCAGAATCCCTGCCTTTTAAAAGCAAAATAATATTTTACTGTATACAGATATGACATTTTGCTGATCTATTCATCTACCCAAGGACATCTGGGTTGTTTTCACTCTTGGGCTACTGTTATGAGCATGAGAATACAAATATTTGAGACCCTGTGCTTTTAACTCTAGTAGGTACATACTCAGAAGTGAAAGTGCTGTATCATGGTAATTCTTTTTTTTTGAGGAACTGCCATACTGTATTGCACAATGGCTGTACTATTTCACATTGCTACCAACAGTGAACAAGGCTTCCAATTTCTCTGTGTCTTCAACAACATTGATATTTTTATGTTTTTTTCTTTTTCTCTTTTCAGTTAGGGACTATAGGTTTGTGCCACTGTGCCCAACTCAAAAAGAAAGGCTTAACCAGGCATGGTGGTACATTCCTATAATCCCAGTCAGCACTCAGAAACCTAAGGCAGGAGGACTGCCATGAGCTAAAGGTCAGCCTGGATTATATAGGGAGACCCTGTCTCAAAAAATATATACAATTGAAGGAAGGAAGGAAGGCAAACAAGTAGGCAGGCAGGCTGACTAGATTTTTTTGAGGCAGGGTCTTGCTTTGTAATTCAGGCTGGCCCTGAGCTCCCTACATAGCCCAGGCTATCCTTGAACTCACAGCAATCCTCCTGCCTCTGCTCCCCAAGTGCTGCGATTACAGGTGTGAGCCACCATGCCCAGTACTGTGGTGTGAGGTGCCAGGATTGAACTCAGGACCTTGAGCTTTAGAGGCATACCCTGGAACCACTGAGCTAAATCCCTGGCCCATCTTGATATTTTATAAAAGCCATCCTATTTTAGTATATGTGCTGCCAAAGCGAGCACTATAAAAGCCATCCTAATGGGTTAGTTTTTATTTGCTAAGCTGTTACTGTTTTTTTTTTTTTTTCTTTGAGACAGGGTCTCACTTTGTAGTTCAGGCAAGCCTCAAACTCAGCAATCCTCCTGCCTCTGCCTCCCGAGTGCTGGGATGACAGGCGTGAGCCACCACGCCCGGCGCTGTTACTGGTTTTTAAATTTATTTTGGGTTTTAGTTTTGTTATTGTTTAAGATGAGAAGGCTATGTTCTCCAGGCTGGTCTCAAACTCCTGGGCTCTGTTGATCTTCCTGTCTCAGCCCTCTAAGTGCCTTGCAAATGCTTTCCACTGTACCTAGCACCTATAGTTTTTTATATATTCTGTGTACTAACTCCTTATTAGGTAGATGAGGTCTTAGATGGGTTCCATGAGGATTGGGGTTTCTTCAGACATCTGGTAGAAATCACTACTGAAACTTTTCTGTGTTGAAAAACTCCTAATTACTGATTTCTCATTAGTAATCCCCTCATTAGTAATATATCTGTTCAGATTTTCTACTTCTTCATGATTTAGACAAATTTCTAGAACTTATCCATTTCATCTACTGGGAGATAACTGGACCATGGAGGTGCTATGAGGAGGTGGGCCTGGTAGGAAGGGCCAGTTACTGAGAGCATGATCTGGGAGGCTGTGCATCCCTCCTCAGCTGCTCCCTCGCTGATTCCTGGCTGCCCTGAAGTGAGCAATTCTCCTCCATTAAGCCTTCCACCATCCCCTTCCTGGTTAGGAGTCAGCCACCTAAGGCTGAATCTTCTCAAAAGCACAAGCCAAAATAAACTTCTCTAGCTTTAAATTGTGAGTGTCAGGTATTTGTTCCAGGAACAAGAAAGTGACTAAGACAACTAGTGCCCCCTTCAGTGTGATTATGTTACTTAAAATACTCTTTCTAAATACACATTAACTCACTTCATACCTTTTTTTTTTTTTTTTTTGAGACAGGGTCTTGCTTTGTAGTTCAGGCTGGCCCTGAGCTCACTATACAGCCCAGGCAAGCCTCGAACTCAGCAATCCTCCTGTCTCTGCCTCCCCAGTGTTGGGATTACAGGCATGAGCCACCACGCCCGGCACTGTAGTATGTGGTATTGATTGATGGTGGGCGTGAGTTACCACGCCCAGCATTGTATGTGGTTACCAGGGATCAAACTCAGGACCTTGTGTTTGCATGGCAGGCACCAGAACCACTGAGCTAAATCTCTGGCCCACTTCATACCATTTTTAAGGATTTTTTGTTCTTCTTTGCAGCTGTATAGAACAGATAGGGCAGATGTTTGTTTAACAAATTTCCTGGTGGCACATTTGTTTTACAATAATGGATAATGCTGTGATAAATAACTTTGTGTATTCATACTTCCTTACTGTTCAAAATGGATCTTTTAAGGATATTCTGGAGGTTGTATTACTGGGCCAAAGGACAAATGCATATGTACTTTGACGGTGCCAAATTCACTTCTTGCAAAGTTTTCTAATTGTGACAAATGTGACAGGTGAGAAATGGCATTTCAGTGCAGTTTCTAAAAGTTTTTATCTGTATATTTTGTCCTTTTTCTCTCCCCCCAAAAAGATAAAACAAACTAGGAGTGCATATATTCTTGGACAATTAGAAAAGCAGCCCCACAGTGTAAGCTTTTAACATTATTCTATAATTATCATGACTGAAATGTGTGGTGTTTGAGCTCAGAGAGCGCAAGTGACAGTGGAATGCTGTGTAGGGCAGGGGACAGCAGAGGGCTAACTGCCTCCTGTGCCCTCCAAACACAGTCAATGGAAACCCAAGTATATCAGGAGTTACATGCACTTGTGAGCCTTGGTGAGTAGAATGTAGCAACTAGGGATAAAAATATTTCACCTACCTATAGGTGTGTGCCTGGGAAGCCAGGCATTTGTTATTAAGTGGATGTAAGCACCCTTATTTTACTATTAAACTTAGGCCTACTCTATTTTTTTTATAAAATAATGAGTTAGAACAGTTTTTAGTAGCTGTAGTATAAGATACAAAAATGTATCACATAGTTTTTTTGCTCATGATATTGCTAAAATTACTTAGACACTATTGCTAATACTAGAAAAATAAATGGTCACTCATTTATTAATCTTTTATTCTAGTAGGGCTTCAACACTGTTTCAAAAGAAAACAACCCTCTCAAAAAGAAAATTGGAAATGAAAAGTGTTCAACAATAGGCAGATAAGAACTTTTTCATTGAGACAAATATACTTAATTTGTGGGGCAATTGTGTCAGTTCTCAAAGATTATCACTGGAAAAGACATGCAAAAACCTGCTGCCAAATTTTATTCATATCAAGGAATATTTCATTAAGATAAAATAGAAATGAAAGTATGTTATCTCAGAAAGTTTTTCAAGTTTTAATTCTAGTGGACTTTTATAAAAGCCAATGATATGGTAGCAAATCTCAGAAAATCAGAATCATTCACTGATGGTGAGCAATGCATGAAAAGCTTGGCAGATATCATTTGTTCTTAAAAAAAACAAAACAAAACAGGTTTTTCTAAAATCAGTTTGCTCACCACACTGAAAACAGGCAAAATGAAGAAAACAGCAAAATCTATCAAAAGAGATTTGGATGGGCCAGAGATTTAGCTCAGTGGTTCCAGCGCCTGCCTCCCAAGTGCAAGGCCCTGAGTTTGATCCCCAGTAACCACATACAATGCTGGGTGTGGAGACTCACGCCCACCAGCCATCAATGCCACATACCACAGTGCTGGGCGTGGTGGCTCACGCCTGTAATCCCAGCACTGGGGAGGCAGAGGGAGGAGGATTGCTGAGTTTGAGGCTTAGCCTGGGCTACATAGTGAGCTCAGGGCCAGCCTGAACTACAAAGCAAGACCCTGTCTCAAAAAAAAGAGATTTGGAGAGTAAAGCTGCTAATTTCAAACTTCAGGTTCTGATGATAGATTCAAATACTGATGCTACAGATAATAGCTCAACTCCCATTTTTATCAGAAGTACTGATAATAAATATAGTATCACTGAAGGAATAGCTTCTTTGGTGCCATTAAAGACACAATTAAATCTTCTGACTTTCATGAGTCAGTGAAAGTAATACCAAAGTAATTTTCTTTAACTTTTGGCAAAAAATCTAGTTAGGTACTGATGGTGCCCCAGAGATGTTAAAAAAGAGGGACTTATCAAATCAGTAGAAGATGATGCAATTGCCACCAGCAACTCACATTTGATGAGTGCACTGTACATCAAGAAAACTTTCACAAAAGCTTTAAAAATGTGTGTCAGGCAAATTCTCAAAGATATGAATTTCATAAGGTCCAAAGAACTGAATCACTGCCA
The DNA here is from genome assembly GCA_004025085.1 of Thryonomys swinderianus. Lineage (NCBI taxonomy): Eukaryota > Metazoa > Chordata > Mammalia > Rodentia > Thryonomyidae > Thryonomys > Thryonomys swinderianus. The sequence continues at coordinate 45,957 of PVIC010003870.1, read as the reverse complement.
ATTCTGGGAGTTCTTTTTTTTATTTTTGAGTCAGGGGGTTGTTATGCAGTTCAGGCTGGCCTTGAATTCACAGCAATCCTCCTCCTCGCTAGTCTCCTGAGTACAGGAATTAGAACTACATGCCACCAACCCAGCATTCTAGGAGTCCTTAATAAGAGTAAATATGCTGGTTATAGAGAAATAACTCACTTTTCTGAAGTAACAGAGTAAAATGTTGAAATGATTTGATGATTAGCAAAATGAAATCAAGTCCTCTAAAGAATCAAGAGGAAAATTTGTGCCAGAACTTGAAGATAAAAAGTGGGTCACAGACTTAACAGTTTTAGTTTTGGTGGATTTGAAAATTTGCCTAATAAGTTAAAAATGAATCTGGAAGGTAAAAAAATCAACTTGTCTGTGCTATTCTTCAAATCATAACAGCATTCAAAATAAAATTTAAATTATGGCAAATTTAAGTTACAGCAAACAATTTTATGCATTTTGCTATGTCGGTTAAACCCTATCCTTGGACCAGTGAAAACTACAGCCTTTCTTTCTGTTTTGATGTAGAAATTTGAGAACTGGTTTCAAGCTATCCAAGAAGACTATCAATTGTTTGGTATACGTGTGAATCTATTTTCAGCCTTTATACTATCCCTAGGAACTTCAAAATGAAAAGGACAGAGTCACAATCAGATGTTCAACCCAAAGAAAAATCTGAACACGTCTCTTTCCTAGATTTTCACAAGACCAATCTTCCCAAATTAAAATATGCTCTGCTTACAATTGTGCCTTATTCATGTCACCACTTTTGGCAGTACGCAGTGTGTAAGCACATGCAGAATAGAATTAGATGAAAAATTTCTGGAGACCACTTTACAAACTCACTAAGAACCACAACTACATCCTCTGAACCTGCTGCTGATGCACCAGGGTCACAGAAACAAGGTCACAAGCCTCCTTTGTTTTGTTTATGTTGCCTTTTAAATGTCATAACAACAATATTAAAAGGGAATTTTACACACAGTAACTATATTATATATTTTGTATGTGGCCATGACAGTTCCTACTCACTCAGGAAGCTGGATTTATGGGCACAAGAAGCTGGCGAGGGCAAAATACACCCCACTCTGGCCTTCAAAGAAACTTGACCCTCCCAATACTGTGATATAAACCCAATGAGGCCCATTCAGACTTCTGTACTATGGAACCATAAAGTAGATAAATCTGTACCATTTTAACCCACTGTGGCAATTTGGCAAGCAGCTGACTGCGAGATATGAGGCCAACACACAAACATTAATTTTATTTTTATAAGTCACTGATAAACAGCTAGAAAACAAAACTTCTGAAAGCTTATTTACAATGGCATCAAAATTTAAACATCCCTGGACCGGAAATTTAGCTCAGTGATTGTAGTACCTGTCTAGCAAGCGTAAGGTCCCTGGTTTGATCCCTAGTAACATACAACAATACCAGGTGTGCTGACTCACGCCCACAAGGAACCACATACCACAATGCCAGGAGTGCTAGCTCACACCTGTAATCTCAGCACTCGGGAGGCAGAGGCAGGAGGATTGCTAAGTTTGAGGCTTGCCTGGGTTAAATAATGAGCTCAGGGCCAGCCCCAACTACAAAGCTAGACCCTGTCTCAAAATAAATAAATAAATAAATAAATAAAAATAAACATCCCCAAGACTATATATAAAAACTATGATTATCACGTTTTCAGAAAATTTAAATCTTTATTTTAAAAAGTCAAGAAACAAAGAATCAAAATCATGATTAAAAGTGTTATAAAGATGTCAATTCTTCCCAAATTGATATAGGGCTCAATGCAATTTTAATCAAAATTCTATATATTTTTTTCTAGAGAAACTTAATTGCTGAGTCTAAAATATACAGTGGTACTTGGTTCATGAACTCAATTCTCTCCATGATTCTGGTCACAAAGAGATTGGATGAGAACTGAATCAAATTTCTTCCCAAGGTCAACACTGAACCTAATAGTTGCATCTGATTCAGTTCTCATCCAACTCAATTTGCCTCCAGAATTGTGGAAAGAATCAATATTGTAAATCAAGGTACCAATGTATATGAAGGTTTAAATTCCAAAAATATTCAAAATACTCTAAAAAACTATGAGGTGAAAATAATTGCTCTGCAAGCTATAGAAAGACCTATAAAGAATGACTTTAAATGCCAGGAGTGGTGGCTCACGCCTGTAATCTCAGCACCTGGAAGGCAGAGGCAGGACTGCTGAGTTCAGAGCTTGCCTGGGCTACACAGTGAGCTCAGGGCCAGCCCAAACTACAAAGTAGCAAAACTCTGTCTCAAAAAAAAAAGACTTTAAGAACACTGAGGTGTGACTGGTGCAGAGAAAGGCAAAACAGATGCATAAAAGTCCCTAAAGAACTCCCACAAAAGCCCAGGTACAGACAATCCAAACCAAACATGGTACTGCTGGGCACTAGGAAGGATATTTTAATAACTGGTGCTGGGACACTGGATGTTTACCTAGGGACAAAAGAAAATTCAAACTCAGGTTGGGGATTTAGCTCAGTGGTTCTGGGGTCTGCCTCAAAAGCAGAAGGTCCAAAGTTCAAACCCTGACACCACAAACCACATGCTGGTTGTGATGGTTCACACCTATAATCTCAGTACTTGGGAGGCAGAGACAGGAGGATTGCTGTTAGTTTGAGACTAGCCTGAACTACAAAGTGAGACCCTGTCTCAAAAAAAACAAAAAAAAAATTCAAACTACTTCGAGCTGGGGATGGTGCTGTATGCCTGTAATCCCTATACTGGGGAGGCTGTGGCAGAAGAATCCCTGCAAATTCGAGGCCAGAGTGAGTTCAAGGTCAGCCTGAACTATACAGTGAGACCTTGTCTCAAAGAACACAAAAACAAAAACCCAATAAATTATACTTCACTATATAAAGACACTTTAAAGTCAACTGTACATCTAAATGTGAAAGACAAAATAATAAATATTCTAGAAAATAATGAAAAATAACTTCATAACCTCCAAGAGATTTTTTTTTAAATAATACAAATAGCATGGAGACCATTTTCATACCCAACAATGTGTTTTGACTCCTGCGACTCAGACACAGGTGTAACAGGTAGGATTTAAGATAGCAACTCTCCAGATGAAGGAGAGAAAGCACTTCACAAGTGGCACCTGTAGGAAACAGGAGCGGGCTTCCAGTGTGGTCCATCCTTAAGACACCATGCTCTCCATGAAAATTAAGCTTCCAGGGCCAAGAATTTACCTTAGTGGCAAAAAGCCTGCCTGGCAAGCACAAGATCCTGGGTCCAATCCCCTGTACTGAAAAAACAAAATCAAACAAATGAAAAGGCAGCTCCTGCACACAATGTTTCACCCAGGAACCCTATTAAGAGATTCATAATCTAGTATTTCTACTGGGGCTAATCACAGAGGCACCTCTGCTCACCAAAATGCCAGGCACCCAAAGGAAAACAGGTGCTAAATGTACCATGGGCAAATCAGCCTTATCAACACAGATAAGATTTAAAAGTCAAATTCCAGGTACCAGCCAAAACCAAACTTGGAAGCAGCAATCTCCAAAGGTAACACTCTCATACCTGTTTTTTTTTTGTTTTGTTTTTTGAGACAGGGCCTGCTTTGTAGTTGAGGCTGGTCCTGAGCTCACTATGAAGCCCAGGCAAGCCTTGAACTCAGCAATCCTCCTGCCTCTGCCTTCTGAGTGCTGGGATTACAGGCGTGAGCCACCACGCCTGGCACTCACACCTGTTTTTTAAAAAATTTCTTGTTTGTTGGTACATGTGAAACTTTCTATCACATTCATCATTGAGAATTTATACCTGTACATATCTTGATTCTTATTCTTTCTCATTCCTGTCCCCCTTGTTTCATCCCCTCTCCTCTATAAATATAAGCTTTGTTTTTTCCTTCTTTCTTTTTCTTTCTTGGCCTTCTTTCCTTTGCCCTGATCCTCCCCCCCCCAGTTCCCTTTCCCCTTTGAACATTTTCTTCCTATTTCACATACATTTCACACATTGTTTACACTTTGTTTTTCACACTAGAAAAACTGATTTGGTATTTACACATGTATATCCTATTTGTTTCACTTATGAGTATGGCCTTGCAGTACATCCAGTTAGTTATGATGGATGGCTATTATGTTTACTTTCCTAGACAATTTATATCTATTGAAATATGCAGTAACAGTGCTGAGGATTTAGCTCAAGTGGTACCGCACCAACCTTGTATGCACAAGGCCCCAAGTTCAATCCCCAGTACTACAAAAAAAAAGAAAAAAGAAATATGCAGTATTTCAAAATAAAAGATGTTCCTACGAGGTGACCAAAATTATGTTCAATCCATAAAAAAGGCCAAAGAAAGGATATTTGTTATATGTGTATATGCACTTACATGTACACATGTAAACCTGAATGAGTATCGTATTTAGAACATAAAACAAGATCTTTAAAAGAATAAGACATACAATTTAAAACAAGAGACAGAAAACAAAATTTAAAAGAACAGTCTGTAGGCAGAGGATTGCTGAGTTCGCTGTGGCTTGCCTGGGCACCATAGTGAGCTCAGGGCCAGCCTGAACTACAAAGCGAGACCGTCTCCAAAGAGAAAAAAAAAAAGAACAGTCTGTAAACACAACAAGGTACTCACCTTACAATATTTAGGGAAATGAAAGCCATAGGAAATACTACTACTCACATCTATCAGACTGGCAAAAACTAAAAATATAATGTTAGTTATTAAGAAGGCAGGGTAATGGAAAATCCAGCACACTGGTAGAAACACAACTACTTTTGCAAACAATCTGGCACTATATAGTAAAATAAAATGCACACCCCCTTAGATTCAGTACTTCCTCCAGAGAGGGGAGAGGAGCTGTAGAGACTAAATCACCACTTGGCATGATGTGTTCAATTGTGCCGAAGCAGCAAGGCCTACAAAACCCAAAAGGCTGGGATTTGGGAGTGCTCAGATTGGTGAACGCACACCCACAGAGGGATAGATGCCCTAGACCCCTTCCCACGCTCCTTACCATATGTCACATCTTCCATCTGCTGTTCCTGAGTTGGATCTTTCTCTAATAAAGCTTAATCTAGTAAGCAAACTGTTTTCTTGAATTCTGTGAAATTTTCTAGCAAATTACTGAAGCCAATACAGAAGGGGCTTATAAAAATCTCCAATTTGCAGCCAAGGTGGACAGAAGTTGTAAGGAGTGTGGAAATTCTCGGTTTAGGATAGGCCTCTAAAGCAAAAGCAAGGGTTGTGGGAGTCACAGTCTGGGACTGAGTTCCTCACATACTGGGGTCTGCACAGTGTCAGAACTGAGTTAAGCTACAGTATACACAGTCATTGTCTGCTGCAGAAATGAAGGGAATTAAAACAGCTTTAATGACATTCAGCATTCTGATGCTGGAATATTGCAATTTGAGGAAGACAGAAAGGAGGGAAGTGGGTCTCAGACCCACCAAGGATCTGAAGCGAGAATTGATGCCCATGGGGAGAGCAATGAGAGAAATTTCAATGAAGAAGGAGGTGGCAAGCAGTTATTTCTTCCTGAGTTTTGATTTACTGCATGGGAAGAACAATTTGAAGCTGCAGATGCACTGCAACTACTGATCCCATAGTGTTCCCGCGGAGAGATGCACCAATGAAACAGAGCAGTGGACACAGTGGACTGTAGTGACTAGTGAGTTATGTGGGTTTAGATGTGCCCCAGGAGAAGGCAACTGGCCAGGGGCTGTCTTGGAGACTGAACTCAGAACTCAGAGTAGCTGTGAGGTGGCTCCATCACGGTGAGGTGGAGTTGAGTTCAAGTCAGTCAGGGGTCAAGGAGCCAAGCTCAAGGTGGTAAGGAGCTGACTTCAAGCCAGTAGAAGGCACAGAGTGTTGGAGGCTGAACAAAGTGAGTTCCAGTTAACAGCTAGAAACCAGGCTGAGCTTCAGAACTACAGGTGCAGGCTTGCTGGAATTATCCACTGCTTTGCTATAAATCTATAGCCGCTTAGTTGGGATTAATCAACATGGATCTGGGCTCTGTGTGTCCAGTCTGCCTATCAATGACAGCAGAGACACATATTGAAGTGGGTATTTTTTATTTTATTTAATTCTATTTCTTTTCTTATTTTTTGTTTTTAAAGTGTTTTTTTTTTTTTTTTTTTTTTTTTTTTTTTTTTTTTTTTTTTTTTTTTTTTTTTTTTTTTTTTTTTTTTTTTTTTTTTTGAGACAGGGTCTTGCTTTGTAGTTCAGGCTGGCCCCGAGCTCACTATGTAGCCCAGGGAAGCCTTGAACTCAGCAATCCTCCTGTCTCTGCCTCCCAAGTGCTGGGATTACAGGTGTTAGCCACCACACCCGGCTCTTATTTTTTGTTTTATTGTTTGTTCTTGTTTTTTTGTAATTGTGAACACTTTCAATTTTTTTGTTATTCTGTCGTTCCTGTATTTCTTCCTTCTCTTTTCCTTCCTGTCTTCTTCACCAGTTTCTCAAAATTTGTGTAATCTTCATTTTCCATCCTTGCTTTGAATCTGTTCTTCTTCTATTTCTCTATTTTTCCCAAATCTCTTAAATTTTATCTCCTGAAGGTAAAATCACCATATTACAGGTGTATTTACTATACACAATTTTGTGGTTTGTTTTATATTTTGTTAAATAACCACAAATCTAATTAATATGGTTAAAGGTGGCAAATTAATAGTTACCAGTTTGTCATTTTCTAGGCTGTGTTTGATGCTATTTTTATCACTAATTGTACTATTTCAGCCAAGGCCTCATAATTGTTTTAATCTGTTTTTCTTCTTGGTATACCAAGACTGAGACTGCCTAACAGTCACAAACAATACTACAAGTCAGTACTGAAAAACCAGCAGCTAAACCAAACAGAAAGCAACTTCTCATCCACAATAAATTGAAGAGGTAGGATCTTAAGACAGATTCAAAACTCAAAAGCTGGCTGTACCTGGAAAACATCTCTAAGAAGTACTAATTTCCTATTGTTCCAAATACGAGCAATAAAACTACTAGCCATATGAATCTATAAACATCATCCTAGGAATTAAAAACATGAGTAGATAGTTTAAGCAAGATGCAAAAATGAGTAGATATTTAAGCAAGATGCAACTCAAAAATTTCAGCTCACCAAAGGCAAACCCAGGGGGCAATGAGGAAGAACTATGTGAAACCCACCCACCTGGACTCTCTAAAGTGGTAACACTGAGTTTGATCCCCAGTACTGCAAAAAAAGAAAAAAAAAAGTCTGATCACCACTAATATATCCTATCATAACACTCCATACATACTTAAAAGCAAACCAAGCAAAGGGTGGAGCTCAGGGCCAAAGATTTAGCTCAGCAGTTCCACCATCTGCCTCACAAGCACAAGGTCCTGAGTTTGAACAGTAAAATCCAGTATCACATACCACAGTGCAGGGCAGGGTGGCTCACACCCATAATCCCAGCACTGGGAGGCATAGGCAGGAGGACTGGGAGTTCAAGGCTACCTTGAATTGCTGTGAGTTCAAGGCTACCCTGGGATACATAGTGAGTTCAGAGATAGCCTGAACTACAATGCAAGACCTTGTGTCAAAAAACAAATAAATACATAAATAAAAATAAAATAAAAATGGAAAACAGATATAGGCCTTAACACAAACAATGGAGTTTGGTTGCCAGAAGAGAAAAAGAGCTAGGCATGGTGGCTGACACCTGTAATCCCAGCACTCAGGAGGCACAGGCAGAGGCAGGAGGATTGCTGTAATTTCGAGACTAGCTTGGGCTACACAGTGACCTCAGGGCCAGCCTGAACTACAAAGTGAGACCACATCTCCAAAAAACAAGAAAAAAAAAATTACACAATTTGGACAACACCTTCTTGGCAATGGTAACCGGATGACATTTATGAAACACAGTGAGGGAAAGTTTTTGCTTTGCTTTCTAGAAACAGATATTGTTATAGAAATAAAACAAGACAGAAAATTGTTAACAAATTGCTTAAAATATTTATTTATTTATTTATTTATTTATTTAGCTAGCTTTGCAGTTCAGGCTGGCCCTGAGCTCACTATGTAGTCCAGGCAAGCCTCAAACTCAGCAATCCTCCTGCCTCTGCCTTCCGAGTGCTGGGATCACAGGTGTGAGCCACCACACCCGGCACTGTGGTATGTGGTATTGATTGCTGGTGGGCGTGAGTCTCCACGCTCAGCATTGCATGTGGTTACTGGGGATTGAACTCAGGACCTTGCGCTTGTGAGGCAGACACTGGAACCACTGAGCTAACCCTCCAGCCCATCAAAGATGCAGTTTTAGCAATACAGGACAAGGAAGTGTTTGAGATCTGCAGTACAATATTGTGCTTATATGTATTGCTCAAAATCTATTTAAAAGCTAGGTGTAGTGTACATACCTGTAATCCCAGCACTCAGGAGGCTGAGGCAGGAGGACTGCTCTGAGCTCAAGGCCAGCCTGGGCTACATAGTGAGTATAAGGCCAGCTTGAACTACACATCGAGACTCTGTCTCAAAAAACAAAACAAAGGGCCAGAGATTTAGCTCAGTGGTTCTGGCACCTGCCTAGCAAGCACAAACTCCCTGGTTCCATCCCTGGTAACCACATATAACACCAGGTGTGGTGACTCATACCTACCAGCAATCAGTACCACATACCACAATGCCAGGTATGGTGGCTCATGCCTGTAATCTCAGCACTGGAGAAACAGAGGCAAGAGGATTGCTGAGTTTGAGGCTTGAGTTGACTACATAGTGAACTCAGGGTCAGACTGCACTACAAGGCAAGATTCTGTCTCAAAAACAAAACAAAACAATACCTATTTAAAGGGTAGCTCTCATGCTAAATGGTCTTATACTATATACATAATGGAATGTTGCATTAGTAAAATTTATTTTAAAATTATAAAAATGTTTTAAGTTTCAAAACCAGTATCTGTAATAAGGAATAATCTCATAAACAGAATGTTAGGCCAAACAAGATAGATATACTAGAATACCTATAGTATCACATTTATGGCTCTGAAATCAAGCAAAACTGATTTATTTTACTCACAGACACATAGAAGGAAATAAAATAAGAAGACAAGAAAATTATTATGCCTAAAAGGAGAAGTTATCCCCACTGTGGGAAAGAGGTTGTAATAAAGAAGAGACATTTCTAGAGTATTTGTCTTGTTCTTGTTTTGGGCAGTTTTAAGAAATGAACTCAAGATTTTTCATAATAAGCCACAGTCCTAGTATTCTTGTTCATTTTTTTTTTTTTTGAAGACAGGGTCTCATTTTGTAGTTCAGGCTGGCCCTGAGCTCACTGTGTAGCCTAGGCAAGCCTCAAACTCAGCAATCCTCCTGCCTCTGCCTCCCAAGTGCTGGGATTACAGGTATGAGCCACCAAATCCGTATTATGGAATGTGGTACTGACTATTGATGGGCATAAATCACCACGCTCAGTACTGTTGTATGTGGTAACCAGGAGATCAAACTCAGGACCTTGCTCTTTCTAGGCAGGCCCTGGAACCACTTAGCTAAATCTCTGGCCCCTCTTGTACTTTTTTTTTAAAGATAGGATCTCACTAAGTTACCCAGGCTATGCTCAAACTTGTGATATTTCTGTTTAAGCCTTCCCAAGTGCTGGGACTACAGGTGGATGCCACCACATCTAGCTATGTTCTATTACTTTTTTTTTTTTTTTTTTTTGAGACAGGGTCTCACTTTGTATTTCAGACTGGCCTTGAGCTTACTATGTAGCCCAGGCAAGCCTGGAACTCAGCAATCCTCCTGCCTCTGCCTCTTGAGTGCTGGGATTACAGGTGTGAGCCACCACGCCCGGCACTGTGGTATGTGATGTTGATTGCTGGTGGGCATGAGTCACCACGCCCAGCATTTTATGTGGTTACCGGATCGAACTCAGGACCTTGTGCTTGCGAGGCAGGCACCCACCAGAACCACTGAGCTAAATCTCCGGCCCTTAGTTTTTCCTCTTAATACCTAAATATAATTATGACTAATGGAAAATAAATGACCTACACAAAAGGCTGAAAATTACTTGAAATACATTTTTACTATGAATTAAAATAAGAGAAAGTTAAAGCCTGTGTAATAAAACTAATATGGAAGATCCTTAGCAAAATAAGCTTGGGAATCACTTGATATCAAATAATAATACATTTCCCTTTCTTGTGGGAAATAATGAAGTTATAAGTTTTGACAGCTCTAAGTAAGTCACACAGTCATATGGCTCATCCCAGAAGATAAACTACATATAATAAATGAAAGCATGTAACTTTTTTTTTTTGAGACAGGGTCTCACTTTGTAGTTCAGGCTGGCCCTGAGCTCACTATGTAGCCCAGGCAAGCCTCGAACTCAGCAATCCTCCTGCCTCTGCCTCCCAAGTGCTGGGATGACAAGCATGAGCCACCACGCCCGGCACTGTGGTATGTGGTATTGACTGCTGGTGGTCGTGAGTCACCATACCCAGCATTGTATGTGGTTACTGGGCATCGAACTCAGGACCTTGCACTTGCGAGGCAGGTGCCAGAACCACTGAGCTAACCCTCTGGCCCCCACAATAAATTTTTTAAAAAATAATTTAAGTGACTGAAAGGATTATGGCTGCAGTGGTTTTGTTGACAATGAGAATGTTTCAATAAGATATAGGAATTATAAAAGTAAAAATGGCAGGCCAGAGACTTAGCTCAGTGGTCCCAGGGCCTGCCTAGCAAGCACAAGATCCCTGGTTGATGCCCAGTACAATACCAGGTATGGTGACTCACGCCCACCAGAAATCAGTACCACATACCACAGTGCCAGGTGTGATGGTTCACACCTATAATCCCAGCATTCCGGAGGCAGAGGAGGCTTGTCGGGGGTACACAGTGAGCTCAGGGCTACCCTGAACTATAAAGCAAGACCCTGTCTCAAAAAATGAAACAAAAGTAAAAATGGTTCCTTGCTGTTGTAGAGAACAAGTCCTTATAAGTCCAAGAACTGCTACTCTCTGACTTCGATTTGTATTTTTCATTCGGCTAATATTTACCCAATCCCACTCTATGCCAGGAAGCATGACAGACACTAGAGTTCGGAGACAAGAATAATTACTGCTTCTAGACTAGTGGGAAATAGACATGTCAACACTTAATTACACTGCAATGGTATAAATCTGACATAAAATGTTTCCTTAAAAGCCTTATGGCATCCCAAATGAAGAAAAAACAGAAAAATTGTAAGCAAAGCTTTACAAGAAAACACTGAATTTGGTCTGGAGATGTAGCTCAGTGATGCTGTGTTCCTGTCTGGCAAACACAAGGTCCTGACTTCAACCCCTGGTACCACAAAAACAAACCAAAAAACACTGACTCAGACACTGAATTGACTGGAACCTTGCAGACAAGACTGAGGATGTAAAGACAGAGACTAAGGAAGAAGAGTACATATGCAGTCAGGGCAATAGTTACTCTCAAAGGCCTCCTGATTTCATATTATAGATAGCTAATTTAGATAGAAAGTAACATGCAGGCTGGGTGTGGTGGTGTACACCTGTAATCCCAGGACTCAAGAGCCTGAGGCAGAAGGATCACCAGGAGTTCAAGGCCAACCTGGGGTATATAACAAGTTCATGGCCAGCCTGAACTACAAAGTGAAATCCTGTCTCAAAAAAAACAAGGGCTGGGGATTTAGCTCAGTGGGTTCGGTGTCTGCCTCTGAGTTCAATTCCTGGTAACACACAGCACAATGTCAGGTGTGGTGGCTCACGCCTGTAATCCCAAAGCTTGGGAGGCAGATGAAGGAGGATTGCTATGAGTTTGAGGATAGCCTGGGCTACATAGTGAACTCAGGGCCAGCCTGAACTACAAAGCAAGACCCTGTCTCAAAAAACTTAAAACAAAACAAAACAACAACAACAAAAGAAATCAAGAGGCAGCCAGAGGGTGTCAGTACAGAAGATGAGAGACATGAAAATTGTGGAAAGAGAGGAATTAGAAGGCCTGTAGCCTCCCTAGAAAATGACAACAGCTTGAATTTACACTATAATTGGCACCACCTGATCCAGTGAACTCCAGATAAGGTGTCTGATGCATAGGTTGGTGACTAAACACCCTGATCCATATTACTCTCCCTTCCCCAAAATATCTTTGTTCTTTCTTCATTAGAAGTTAAAGATAAACTGAAGTTAACAATACCCACTGTGTACCCTTGCTATGTGACTCACTTCTCCCTAATGGATTAATATTAACTAAGCTACTATACTTGTAGCCCTATAAATTGACTGTAGTTTGATGCACAGCTTCCCAGACTGTGATTTTGTGTATAAATTACCCCTGGACAATACCTCAGCAGCAACCCATTTTTAGGATTCCTACTGTTTCTCAGAAGCTTTTTCCCAATAAACTTTTCCTACTCTTTTTTTTTTTTTTTTTTTTGAGACAGGGTCTCACTTTTTAGTTCAGGCTGGCCCTGGGCTCACTATGGTGCCCAGGCAAGCCGCCGCGAACTCAGCAATCCTCCTGTCTCTGCCTCCCGAGTGCTGGGATTACAGGCTTGAGCCACCATGCCCAGCATTGTGGTATGCAGTGTTGATTGTTGGTGGGTGTGAGTCTCCACGCCCAGCATTATATGTGGTTACCGGGGATCGAACTCAGGACCCTGAGCTTGCGAGGCAGGTGCCGGAACCACTGAGCCAACCCTCCGGCCCAACTTTTCCTACTCTTAACGATCTTTGTGCTGAAATTCATTCTTTGGTAATCAAAAGACATGAACTTGGTACATATGACATTTAACAGGCTGACAGCCACTTCCCTGTGACACTAGGGAATTCAGATTTTATCCTACAGGTAAAAGACCTCAGAGGCTTTCACTATTAAGCTCCCAAAATAATTTTACAATTACCTTGGACCTCTTTATCTTCTCTCTCTCCCTATTTTTTTTTTGAAACAGGGTCTTGCTTTGTAGCTCAGGCTGGCTCTGAGCTCACTATGTAGCCCAAGCAAGCCTAGAACTCACAGCAATCCTGCTGGCTCTGCCTCCTGAGTGCTGGGATTACAAGCATGAGCCACCATGCCCTACACTGTGGTGTGTGGTACTGATTGCTGAGATTATGGATGTGAGTCACTATGCCTGGCATTACAGTATATGATTACCAGGGGTTGAACTTGGGACCTTGTGCTTGCAAGGCAGACGCTGGAGCCACTGAGCTATATCCCTGGCCCTATCTTCTCTTTCTTTTTTTTTTTGTTTTTGCTTTTTGGAGACAGGGTCTTGCTTTGTAGTTCAGGCTGGCCCTGAGCTCACTATGGTGCCCAGGCAAGCTGCCGCGAACTCAGCAATCCTCCTGTCTCTGCCTCCTGAGTGCTGGGATTACAGGCATGAGCCACCACGCCCAGCATCATATGTGGTAACTGGGGATCGAACTCAGGTCCTTATGCTTGCGAGGCAGGCGCCGGAACCACTGAGCTAACCCTCTGGCCCTATCTTCTCTTTCTTTGAAAAAAATAAAATAAAATAAAGACCAAGGGGATACCTACAGAAAAGTGTGGAAGACATATTGAGGTCTGTGTACTCACCAACCAAATTTAAGAAGATGAATTCTGTCCAATTTTTTTTCAAAGGCAAAAACCCCACTTTGGATACATTTTAAAATCTTAACTCTCTCCACCTTAATGTCTTCCCTCTTCTCCCTCCCACTGGTAACACTGACCAACATACCATAGCTATACATAATTCCCTTGCATATTATTCTTCTAGTACACATGTAACTCTGTCATTTATAGGTTTTTTGTTTTTGTGGTGCTAAGGTTGGAACCCAGGGCTTCATGCATGCCAGGCAAATACTCTACCATTAGCTATTTCCCCAGCTCTAATCTTTAAAGCTTGGCTTCCTCACTAGTAAAATAAGGCAATATCTACCTTTCTGGGTTACTGTTAGGATTCAAATTATATGCAGAAGGTGCCCACCATGGTGACCACAATAACAACAGATTCACGACCTGGAAAGCTCAGCCCTTTCTAGTAAACTGTAAGTTACTTTCTGACAATGTAGCAAACCAGCTAAGAAAATGCTGATTCAAATGAATCTACTTAATATTTCCCAGACTTCTGGTCTCTCACTCGGTCTTTCTGTTCCTGCCCCTTCCTTCTAGACTGCGGTACAGGAGTGCTATTGATATACACTGGCGGCATCGCGAGCTGTCAGGTACCTACCCCACCTCACACCATTAGTTCAATATCCTGCGATAGAGGAGTGAAAAAAAAAGCCTGATACTGTCGGAGGTCTTTTGAAGTCAGGCAGCTCTTAGGTCAAATCCTGTCTGCAACATTTAATCACCATTGGCTCTCTCAGCACTGAGCCCTCTCTGTGCTCCAAATCCTCCATGGGATGATTTTACCCACTTTTCTAGGTATCCTTACTGTCTATTTCTGTCTATCCTAGAATCCTTACTGTATATTTCTCACTCTTTGAAGTCATTTACTGCATATATTTAATCCTAGCAAAACTAGCAGAACTCTCTCATGTGACAGAAGAGGACTTTACACCTGGCGCCAGGCGCGTGGGGGTCCCGGTTCTCCCTCAGGAGTTTGGGGAACAGCGCGGGAGTTTAGGCCACGACCACCTGCGGCCACGTTTTGAGGCCCTGGGGTACTGGGACGAGCGGAACCGGCGGGCGGTCGGCTCTCGCCTCGACAGGATCCAGCAGGCCAGCACGAACAACCGGGAAACTTTCGAGACCTCTAGCTCAGAGCTTGGTCAACCAGAAATGACCAGGGCCATGGCTGGCAGATCGCGGTTTCACACGCGAAGAACTCACCTCTCCCGCCGGCTTGGGCCGGGCGGAACCAAAATCCAAACTCCGCGCGCAGCGTCACCGGCCCCGGTGCGCGGCGCCAGCTCACTTCGCGCCACCGAGAGGGAGATGCTGGTTGGTTGTATCCGGAGGCGAATGGCCAATAGGATTGCCCCTAGCATTTGTTCCCGCCCAGGGCAGAGGGGCGGAACCGACGTATGCTCCCGGAAGGCCACGTATTCTCCAAACCCAATCAGAGTCCCTAAGGGAGGGTTGGGTGACTGTATTTATATTCCCCCGACTTCCGGTGCTAACGGGATACCTTGCTTTCATGTGTTTCTTAGGGGTTGCGAGGAATTTAAATGAAGTAGGCTCCTGGACCCCGGGACTTTGTCATTATTGACAGGAGCTGGGACTTACCTGGTCCAGACGGTCTGGCCAGATCTCTGGGTCTCCATCTCTTGGTTCTGAACATGTGGTGCAGAGGCTTTGGGGAACTGGCCTTTATACCCGCTTTGGCACCGCTGGCTTTTGCCCCAGCCTTACTCAGGTGCTCAAGCAACCATAAATTGTCATGCCGGGGGAGTGGAGTAATAATCTCAGGCGCTTCAAGGAATACGTTAAGTGCCTGAGTGGGACATTTCATCTGCAGCTGACTTCCCCACCCACGATTCTGGCACTGTGATGCTGGACCTTTTCTCCTTCAGTTCTTAACACCTTGTCTTCCCTTCTCTCCTCCTTTGAGAAAAACCGAGGGCATGTAAATTGATAACAGCCATTATGGGAAATAGTGTTTTCTAAATAAATTAAAAATAGAACTACCCTAGTCCCAGACGTGGTGTCTCACCCTTGTAATCCTAGCACTCAGGAGGCAGAGGCAGGAGGATTGCTGAGTTGGAGGCTTGCCTGGGCTACATAGTGAGCTCAGGGCCAGCCTGAACTACAAAGAGAGACCCTGCCTCAAAACAAAACAAAACGTGATCCAGACCAATTTGTCACAACATAGGTGAGCCTGGAGGACGTCACACTAAAATGAAATAAACCAGCGGGGTGTGGTGGCTCACACCTGTACTCTTAGCACTCGGGAGGGAGAGGGAGGAGGACCCCTCCATAGTGAGCCATAGTGAGCTCAGGGCCAGCCTGAACTACACATACATAGCAAGACCCTTTCTCAAAAAGTAAAATAAAATTTAATTTAAAAATGAAACAAGCCAGTCATAGAAAAATAATGCATGATTTTGTATGTGAAATCTAAAAAACAAAACACCCACCTCAAATATACAAAAATAGAGGAAACCACTGCAGTGGAGAGCTGTAGGTCAGAAGGTACAAAAATAGCAGATGTATTGAATGAATAAATCTAAAGGTCTAATGTGCAATATGAGAGGAATAGTTAATAAAACGTTTTGTATATCGTATTCATGCTAAATGAGTCGATTTTAGCTGCTCTTGCACAAAAATAAGGGTATGTATGTATCCCAAATCACATTTTATAACTCAATTGTGCACTTTCATAAAAATCTTTATTGGTACATTGTATATACACATAATGATCACACTCAATATTGGGAATTTGTATCAGTATGTGACACAATTTAATTCTCATTTTTTCCCCATTCTTCTACCCACTGTACAATCCCCCACCTCTTAAATATATAAGCTTTGTTTCCCTTTTTTAATTACCATCACATTTTTACCCCTCATTACTCACCCCTCCACCACATTTCCCTTTTAATATTTTCTTTTTTTGAGATAGAGTCTTCTTGCATTATAGTTCAGGCTGGCCCTGAGCTTACTATATAGCCCAGGCAAACCTCGAACTCAGCAATCCTCCTGCCTCTGCCGCCCAAATGCTGGGATTACAGGCTTGAGCCTCCAAACCTGACATCTGTGGTATGTGGTACTGATTGCCAGTGGGCATGAGCCACCACGCCTGGTATTGTTGAATGTGGTTACCGGGGATCAAACCAGGGATCTTGTACTTGCTAGGCAGGTGCTGGAACCACTGAACTAAATCTCTGGCTCCCCTTTCAATATTTTCTATTTCACAATATCCATCCTACATTCTAGAACTCATTAACATCTTCGATTTCTCATACCACAGAACAGCTGTGATGTTTACACTTCTGTGACCTATTTATTTCATTTGTATGTCCTGAAAGTACGTTCATTTGAGTATAAATGACTCAAACGTATCATTCTTTAAGGCAGAGTAATACTCCACTTTATAGAAAAACCTACATCTTCTTTATTCCAGTCTCCAGATGGGCATTTGGGTTGTTTCCAAGATTTAGCTATTACAAACTGAACTGCTGTGAACATGGATGCACATATGTCACTATGATATGATTCTTTTCATTCTTTTGTGTATATTCCTAGTAGGGCAACAGCAGGGTCAAATGGGACCTCTAGTCCTAGTTTTTTTAGGACTCTCCACACTGACTTCCATGGAGGTTGTACCAGTCTGCATTCCCACCAACAGTGGAGAAGGGTTCCTTTTTTCCTCAGCCTCGCCAGCATTTGTTACTGGCTAATTTCGAGATACCAGCCATTCTTTGTGGAGTGAGATGAAATCTTGGTATTGTTTTCATCTGCATCTCTCGAATGACCAGCGATGTTGAGCGTTTCTTCATATGCTTTTTTGGCAGGTTTTACTTCTTCCTCTGAAAAGTGTCTGTTTAAAAGGATATGGAAACTCTTCCAATTAAAAAAAAAAGTGTTCATTTCAGCTGCCCATTTTAAATTGGGTCTTTAAATTTGGGGGGACTGATATTTTAAAACTCTTTATATATTCTAGATAGTAGGCCTTTGTCTGAGAGACAGCTGGTAAAGATTCTTACCCAATTTGTTGGTTGTCCTGGTCGTTTCCTTTGCTGTACAGAAGATTTTTAATAAAAAGAGATCTCATTGGTTGATTTCTTCCACTAGATTTCATGCTATGGAGGTTTTCTTCATAAAGTCTTTCCCTAAGCCAGTGTCTCCAAGAGTTTTTCCTAACCTGTTTTGCCTCAGGTTTAGTGTTTCTGTTTTAAGTCTCTAATCTACTTTGGTTTTAGTTTTGTACATGGTGAAAGAGATAGGTCTACCTTTAGTCTTTGACAGGTTAAAGCCCAGTTTTTCTAGCACTATTTGTTAAAGAGCCTATCTTTCCTCCACTGAGAATATCTGGCTCCTTTGTCTCAATTGTGCACTTGTGTGTGTTACTGAAGGTTAAACTCAGGGTCTTTACACTAACCTACATGTCCAACCCTTATTTATTTATTTATCTATTTATTTATTTATTTATTTATTTATTTATTTATTTATTTATTTATTTATTTATTTATTTATGAGACAGGGTCTCGCTTTGTAGTTCAGGTTGGCCCTGAGCTCACTATGTAGCCCAGGCAAGCCTCAAACTCAGCAATACTCCTGTCTCTGCCTCCCGAGTGCTGGGATTACAGGTGTGAGCCACCACGTCTGGCATTGTGGCATGCAGTGTTGATTGCTGGTGGGCGTGTCTCCACACCCAGCATTATATGTGGTTACCGGGGATCAAACTCAGAACCTTGCGCTTGCGAGGCAGGCGCCGGAACCACTTCCTGTCATTTTTATTTAACCAACAAATAAACTACATATTCCTATATATAGGAATTTAAACTACATATACATAAAGCTACATATAAATAAAATAAATAAACTACATCTAAATAAAACAAAAATGAACTACAAATAAACTACATATTCCTATATATAGGAATTTATTTAACCAACAAATAAACTACACATCTATATATAGAGAGAGAGATCTTTATCTATATATATATATATTCCTATATTTCTGCTAAGATATTTTATACTCCCTTTTATTTTCTCCTCCTGTTGGCTCTCCTCCTGTTTAGTTCTCTACGGTTGCTTTCTTTTCCTCTCTGCCTCCACATCCACCCCCTTTGCTCCTCTTTTAATGGCCTGACACCATGAAATGTAGTTTTGTTCTCTGTCCCCAGCTAAGAGGAAAAGGAGGGAAAAGCCTGAGCCACCACCTCCTTGCGGGTGCCTCTGTTTGTAGCCTAACCTGGTCCCTTTCCCCTCCTCTACAAAATATTTTAGAACAGACTATATCACTGCATGGGTAAAAGGTTTTTTCTTTTTCTTTCATTTCCTTTCCTTTTTGTCTCCCTCTGTCTCCCTCTGTTCTCCCCTTCCTCTCTTCTGGGGTTTACCTGATGGGCTGAGTTCGAGGCTTGCCTGAGCTACATAGTGAGCTCAGGGCCAGCCTGAACTACAAAGCGGGACCCTGTCTTAAAAGCAAAAGCAAAAACAACAACAACAAAAAGAACATGATCCAGACCAATTTGTCACAACATAGGTGAGCCTGGAGGACGGTTTATTTCACACTAAAATGAAATAAACCAGTGGGGTGTGGTGGCTCACACCTGCGCTCTCCCCTGTGAGCAGGTCCTTTCCTCCCCGATTTGTCCCCTGGGCCTCCAGGAGCTGCTGTCTACATCTTGATTTGATGACAGATTGCCTTTGTTGACACTCCCTGGATGGGTGGCCTCCCTTGCACCGAGGAGAGTGGAGACGCGCGGTGGCCCGCGAAGGTGCTGTGGTGAGACAAGCATTTCATCGGTAGACTTGAGCACAGTGCTTTGGCCTCTGACCGTCCTGCTCAGGATGCTGCAACAAAACACCATGCGCTTGGTGCACACGCGACAGAGACACATTTCTCATAACTGTGGAGGTCGGGGGTGCACAGCCATGGTGTGGCATCCAGACCCTCTTCCTGGCCTGTAGAGGGTGGTCTCCTTTCAGAGTCCCGGGTGATAGGGAAGGGAAAGATCCCTCCCCTGTATCTTTTTTTTAAGACAGGGTCTCGCTCTGTAGTTCAGGCTGGCCCTGAGCTCACTATGGAGCCCAGGCAAGCCTCAAACTCAGCAATCCTCCTGTCTCTGTCTCCCGAGTGCTGGGATTACAGGCGTGAGCCATCATACCTGGCATTGTGATGTGTGGTGCTGACTGCTGGTGGGTGTGAGTCACCATGCCCGGTATTGTGGTATATGGTACCAGGGAAATTGAACTCGGGACATTGTGCTTGCAAGGCAGACGCAGGAACCACTGAGCTAAATCCCCAGTCTGCCCTGGGTCTTCTTACAGAATCACTGATCCAGGAGGCTTCCTTTGACCTGACAGCCTCCCACATCTCCACGGGGAGGTACCATCACACCACAGGGTGGGAGGGGCTTCAGTGTAGAGTTTTGGGGAGGACACAACACCCCCCACTAATGTGAGCGGGCCACACCCACTGAAAGCTGACCCCTCCCCCTCTTCCGGGGAAGAGGATTTCACAACACTCAGCCTTGGTTGTTGTCTGCAACTATCTAATTTGCGTTCTTGTTCCACAACATTGAAAAATGAAACTGAGGACAAAGAAGGTAGACAGGGGGCATGCCTTTTAAGAAGGGAGAGAGCTCCCAATAGTTGGGGGTCCCACATGTGGGCTGCAGTTGGACTGTTTTAGTTTTTATACCAAAAAGTGACCAGGGTTCAGATCAGTTTTAGTCAAACTAAGGGCAATCTGTGGATCTAAAACCAGCTTTCTTTACCTAGAAATGGGCCCATGAGGAGTCCAGGAATGCAGCAAGTGCATATCTGCAGGGGCCTGTCGGCCTCTATGCTATCCAAGTGGTTCATTAAAGAGACAAAGTGAGAAAGAAAAAACATCTTCCAGAGAGGGAGGGGCAGGAGCTGTAGTGGGATCTGTCACCTTGTGGTTACGTGGCTCGCTCCACCCTTCCCTGGACTGAATGATCTTCCTGATTCTTGCTAACTCCTGACCCCGAGCGCCTGCTCATCTGACCAAAGCCTGGTCCCCCTGACTCTGTGAAGCCACCTGCTGTTCCCTACCTGACCTGCCTTTCTGTCTGACAGTCTTCAGTCTAGAACAGTAGGTCCCCTGTGGCTGCCCACAGGCTTAGGATTTACCAACCTACTTATTGTGTGTGAGCCAGGTTTAAAATAAAATCTCTCTCTCTTTTTCTTTTTTGCTTTTTTCTTGTTTGGGTTTTTTTTGGGGGGGTACTGGAGCTCAAACTCAGGGTCTCTTCACACGAAGCTATATTCCCATATTATATTACATAGTCTCATTAAACTGGCCATAGTGACACATGCTTGTAATCCCAGCACTCAGGAGGCTGACACAAGAGGGTCGCTCCAAGTTTGAGGCCAGCCTGTGCTACACAGAGAGTTCATTGCCAGCCTGAACTACATAGTGAGACCCTGTCTCAAACAACCAAAGATAAGTAAATACTTTCCTTAAAATCCCCAGGCTGCGCTTAGACTTTTGATCTTCTTGCTTCAGCTTCCTAGAGTGTTGGATGACAGGCATGTGCCACTACACCCAGCTTTGCTTTTATTTCTCTTTCTCTGGAGAACTTCGCCCATGGCTGGGCCCAGAAAGATCCCTTCTTATTTTTGCTAAAACAATTACCACCCTTCTTCTGTTTTCTAGTTTTACTCAAAATTGTTGCTCTTGCCCTTCCTCTTTCCATCCTTGTCGATTTATTGTCCTTTTTTACAAATCGGTTTACTGTAGTTTAGCAGAGGTTTGGAGAGAATGACCCTAAGATGTCTGGGCTTAATCTGCACTTTCAGCTCAGAACGCTTGTACTTCTTTATTCTTAAAATGATTTAAATAACATTTCCTGGAAACTGTTCTCATCCAACATGTCAGCTGGCCTCCCTCTCATTAAAAGGCCTCACAAGAGATTTCTTAATCTCCCTTTCTTCTGTGTCCTTATGGGCCACAAAGCTGCTAAATAAATTACAATTATGTCTGTCCCCAGGCATTACTTGGACACAATACATCAGCCAAAGACAGATGTCACTTTCTGCTAGAGAAGCAGCCATCCTTGGGGGACTTGGCCTCACACGATTTCACAAAAACCTTCTTGGCTCAAAGTGCAGTTCAAAATCAAAATCTCTATCAGAGCTTCCTCAAGCTAACAGCACTAAATAGCTAGCTTGCCCTTAAACTTACAAGGCTTTATCTTCTCTTAATCAGATCCTGGCAGCCCCTGTCTTAAGTAGCCCGGGTCACAGTAACAGCCTCGCTCTACCATTAGAAACAATGACTTGGCCGCACAGGCCCAGCTGAATGGAGCAGCTCCCTGCAGCCTGGTGGAACTGTCCCTGTCTTGGTGGCATCTGAAGTGTTCTGTGACCAGGACATCCATTCCGTCTTCTTCCTGGCTTCTGGCCCAGTGGCACTGCTTATCAGCCCAACTCACCGCAGTTCCTCTACCTGGCAGGACCCGCAGGGGTCTTCAGGGCCCTCCTGTCACCGCGTGTGGCAGGGTCTGGCACTCTTTTCAGGGTGTGAGGCGGGAGAACACTCCCCTTTGATGTCTGGTAATGGCAAAGGGACAGCTTTCATCCAAACATGCACCCTTCCAATGCATCTGTCAATATTTTAATTGATTCCAGCTATAACTTTTGGGTTATTAATATTTGTGGGAAAGCAGTAAGAAGAAATAGAGCTGATGTCTTTGGATTAACGAGTTATGTGTATCTGACAAATACCTTCTTAGGAAGCCTTGTGATGTCCCAGTTGAAAATATTCTGGCAGGGGCTGGGTGACTCTTTTGGGGGACAGGGTAGCGGGGATCAAACTTGGGCCCTTGTGCTTGTAGAGTAGGCACGGTACCACTGAGCTAAATCCCTGGCCCATGATGATATTTTAGATATGAGACCACAGGCATAATCTATGAAAGGAAGAGTTAATAAAATGGGCTTTGACAAAAGTAAGCTTTGCTGCTCTGTGAGGTAGGTACCGTGTCTTGCGCCTGTAGTTCTAGCTACTCTGGAGGCTGAGATAGAAGAATCTCTTGACTTCAGGAGTTCAAGACTAGCCAGGGCAACATAATGAGACCCCACCCCCTGTCTCTGAAAAAGAATCTGCTCTGTGAAAGACACTCCTGAGAGAATGGAAAGACAAGCCATAATCTGGTACAAACTATTTTCAAACTATATCTGGAAAGGGACTATCATTCAGAATATACAAAGAGCTCTTAAAACTAACAGTAAGAAAATGATCTAATTTTAAAATGGGCCACAGATCCTTTTCTTCTAGTTTTTGAGACATGGTCTGGCTTTGTAGTTCGGGCTGGCCCTGAATTCACTATGTAGCCCAGGCCAGCCTCAAACTCAGCAATCCTCCTGCCTCTGCCTCCCAAGCACTGGGATTACAGGTGAGGCACCACGCCCATCAAAGGCCACAGGTTTTAACAGAGATGGAAAAGGAGCACATGGAAAGATACTGCAAATACAATGCCATAAGGGAAATGTTAAATGATAGTGAGATGCCACTCCACACCTACTAGAATGGTCAAGATCCAGACTAGTTGGCAGGCATGGTGGCACATGCCTGTAATCTCAACTGGGAGGGTGAGGCAGAAAGATTGCTGTGAACTCAAGACCAGCCTGGAAAACAGTGAGACAGGGCCGGAGGGTTAGCTCAGTGGTTCCGGTGCCTGCCTCACAAGCGCAAGGTCCTGAGTTCAATCTCAGGTAACCACATACAATGCTGGGTGTGGTGACTCACACTCACCAGCCATCAATACCACATACCACAGTGCCAGGCGTGGTGGCTCACGCCTGTAATCCCAGTACTCGGGAGGCAGAGGCAGGAGGATTGCTGAGTTCAAGGCTTGCCTGGGCTACATAGTGAGCTCAGAGCCAGCCTGAACTACAGAGCAAGACCCTGTCTCAAACAAAAAAAACATAGTGAGACAAAACAACAACAAAAAGAGTCCCGGATACTGACAATGCCCAATGCCAGCAAGGGTGTGGGACAACAGGGACTCTCATTCACTGTTGCTGGGAATGTGACGCGGCCTATTAGGGTTGGCAGTTTCCCATGGAACTAGCCACATTCTTACCATATCGCGGTATTTACCCAAAGGAGCTAAAAATTTCTACCCACACAAACAAAACCTGCCTCAAACGAGCAAACAAACAAAAATCTACTTGGGTATTTATAGCAGCTTTGTTCATAATTCCCAAAATGTCCTTCCATAGTTGACAGAATCAATAAACTGTGGTACATCCAGGAGGTTACTGAGTGCTAAGGAAATGAGCTCTGAAGCCAGGAGCCTGGGGGAAAGCTAAAGGCATATTTCTAAGTGAAAGAAGTCAGTCTGGAAAAGCTACATATTGATCAGTTTTGTATTTTTTTTGCTGAACTGGAGACTGAACTCAGGATCTTGCACTTGCCAGGCTGGCAAGCAGGATCACCCCTGAGCTACATTTCCAGCCCAAAAACTACATCTTGTAACATTCCAATTATATTTGCTTCTGGAAAAGGAAAAACTCTGGAGATCAGTGTTTCCTGGGGAGGGATGAGTAGGCACAGAATAGAGGATTTTTAGGGGCCTGAAAATACTTGTGGTGATCATAGGTCATAGCCACAGAATGCACAACAACAACAGTGAATCTTTCCCTCTTAATTCCCTCTTCCTTTTGTTTTTCTTAATCCCCCTCTACTGGGAATTGAACCTAGGGCCTCCTGCATGCTAGGTAAGCGCTCTACCACTGAGCTGCATGTCTTCCCTAAGAGTGAATCTTAGTGTGAACTATGGGCTTCAGGGGATGATGCTGTCGTGGGGGGTTCATCAGCTGCGGGGGAGAACGGTGATGACAGGCGAGGTGTGACGGGGGAGGCAGGGAGTAGACACCAGGCGACTGAAAAAGGCAGCGAGTAGTTAACCTTTTTAAAATTTATAACAGGGGTGGGGATTTAGCTCAGTGGTGCCATGCCTGCCTGGCAAGTACAGGGTTCTGAGTTCAGTTTCTGGTACCAGAAAAAAATAAGGCCAGGGGCTGGAGGGTTAGCTCAGTGGTTCCGGCACCTGCCTCGCAAGCGCAACGTCCTGAGTTCGATCCCCGGTAACCACATATAATGCTGGACGTGGAGACACGCCCACCAACAGTCAACACCGCATACCACAATGCCGGACGTGGTGGCTCACGCCTGTCATCCCAGCACTCGGGAGGCAGAGACGGGAGGATTGCTGAGTTCGCAGCGGCTTGTCTGGGCACCATAGTGAGCTCAGGGCCAGCCTGAACTACAACGCGAGACCCTGTCTCAAAAAGCAAAAAAAAAAAAAAGCCAGAAATTTATTATAGTAAAAGACACATTTCTGTTAGCCTCCCTCAAAACACTCTCCACCCCAAACACAGTGGTCCCATCATTTTCGGCACTTTCTGAAACAATTCTGGAAGTCCTCTCTCCTGTCTAGTTGCCTCCATGTCCTGAGCTGATTCAAAATATTTCATGGCCATTCTGACTTTGAGGAAGAGCCAGAAGTCTCACAGTGCCAGAGCTGATGGATGTGGTGGGTGAGGACACACTGGAATGCTGTATTTGATAGAAATCGCCATAAATGTTTTTATTCCACTTAGGACATAAAGCAGCCCTGAAAAGACACTCACAAAAAAAGACTTCCAGAACTACTTCAGAAACTGGTAAGAACAATGAATAAAGGTAGTATTTTGAGGTGGAATGAAGGCAAATGTGTCTTTTACTGTCATCATTTAAAAAGTTTTAATTTAAGCATTCCGTATATTAATGAGCTAACCTGGTAAGTTTCTTTTTAATTTCGCTATAAACCTGAAACTTCTCTCAAAATATAATCTTTTTAAAAAAGCCCTAGCAGGGCCGGGGATTTAGCTGAGTGGTGCCACACCTGCCTCACAAGTACAAGGTTCTGAGTTTGATTTCCGGTACAAAAAAAAGCTTCAGCTACTGAAGTCATTTTATCGATTCTTGCGCCAAGGGCTTGTTTTTATCTTCACCTACCACCAAGGCTCCTCTGACAGCTTTGACATCTCTGGTCTCCAAAATCAGACCTCTCAAAGGCAGGAAGGAATTGTGCAGCTGCGGCTGGTTTTACCTTCCATCATAGTAGGTATTCCCCAGATGGCCACCTGATGGCGCCAAAGAGTCTTCCCCCTTACCTTGCTCACCTGATTCCATGACAGGCTCCCTTGAGTACGGTAAGAGAAAGGGTTCCATTAGTCATTATATGCTATTGACATGTTCCTTTCGTTCCACTGTTGACTACAGTACTGTCACATTTGCCATTTTCAATCATATAATGGAAGGACATCCACAACAGTATTATTCCTGTTAATTTCATCCAACTGAAAAACATTGACTATACATAGAAATATATGTTCACAGTTGTATAAAAATGCCACCACAGGCCGGAGATTTAGCTCAGTGGTTCCAGAACCTGCCTCGCAAGCGCAAGGCCATGAGTTCAATCCCGGTAACCACATACAATGCTGGGCGTGGTGACTCACGCCTACCAACCATCAATACCACATACCACAGTGCCTGGCATGGTGGCTCATGCCTGTAATCCCAGCACTCGGGAGGCAGAGGCAGGAGGATTGCTGAGTTCCAGGCCTGCCTGGAACATAGTGAGCTCAGGGCCAGCCTGAACTGCAAAGCAAGACCCTGTCTCAAAAAAAAAAAAAAATGCCACCACATTAAAAACCATGATATACTGTCATTACCGAGGAGTTATTAAATGCTTTCATGGTCAGATTTGTAAATTCTTATCCTCTAATACAACTAGTCATAGACTTTATAGTCAAACCAAAAAAAGTCTGGGAGTCCTCTCAGACATACTGAGAGTCTCACAATAAATTTAGCACAGGTAGGTGAGGAAAAGACAGTGTTGGACTGTGAGAACTAAACTGGCCAAGGTGTGTGCAGAAGTCTGATTTAGACGGCCTCGGTCTTGTCCCAGCATCTTACATATATAAGACATGTCGCTATCAAAGACACGTGGCTTCCTCAATCTGGAGCATTAACAAATTGGCCCGCAACACTTTCTTCTCTGCTCCCTGGGGAACCCACTTAAGTGCAGTCACATAGTAGACAACAGTGCACTAAATTAGCACAAAACATCCTTTAGGTTCTGCCAGTGCTTCTGAGCCGCACCCTGCCGCAGCACACACTGTTGGGTTCCTCCATACAGCCCTGTCATCCTCAGCTGCTGTGCCATTTGGCTCTCTTTCCCTTCTTTTCTTTTCTTTCTTTTTGTCCTTCTTCGTCTTCTCCAAATTGAATACAGGACATTGTGCTTGTGAGGCAGGTCCTGGAACCGCTGAGCTAAATCCCTGGCCCTCCATTTCTTTTTTTTTCTTTTTTCTTTTTTTTTTTTGAGACAGGGTCTCGCTTTGTAGTTCAGGCTGGCTCTGAGCTCACTATGTAGCCCAGGCAAACCTCGAACTCAGCAATCCTCCTGTCTCTGCCTCCTGAGTGCTGGGATGACAGGCGTGAGCCACCACGCCCGGCGGCCCTCCATTTCTTTTCCGCCCTCTTTCAAGACTGGGGATGGAACCCAGAGTTCCATGTACCGGGTTCTTGTGCCTGCAACTGCTCAGAAGGTCCCTGGGCCACTTTGCCCATGTGCACAGAGGAAGCAGGATTGCCAGGGAGCTGTGTCCCTCCCTCACGTGTGTGGCCACCGGCTGTGCAGGAGTGCGAAAGCCTTGCTCCCGTGTTGGGTCAGACGCCACTTCAGGCTGCACCTGGACCTCGGCCAACATCACACCCTGGCCTGGCTTCCTGTCCTTCCTCTGCTTCTTTTCCCATCTCTTTAATTGTTCCTCCTGGGAGCACTTCCTGCAAAAATGATTTGCACACAACTCCTGTCTCAATACTTGCTTCCAGGAACCTGGCCTAAGAAACCAGCTGTCCCAGACAAGCCCTGCTGCTGCTGCAGCGTAAAGCTGGGATACACATCCACGCTTGCCAGGAAGAAACCTTCATGAGACTCCACTGGGAGGACCTCTGGCCTTAGACCCTTTCCTGCAGAAACACTTGCGCTCTGATGCAGGTAGGAGGGGAGTGTGTGGAGGGGTAGGTGCTTGCCGCTTTGCCCTTGACAGAATTGAGCTTCTTGGGGAGCGTGTGCACACACACACACACCCTGCTGCTGCTGATCGTGGCTTTGTTCTTCCTGGTTGCCGTGGAATGGTAAGGGGCCTCTGTTTTAACTTCTTTTTCAGTCCAAGAGGTTTGTAATCCCCAAGCAAAGATATTTGCCAAGCCAAACAAGCTGCAAAAATCCACTGTCTCCTGAAGTATTGGCCACCCACTTGGTTATAATCACAACTTTCTCACTCCTCATCTCACCAGAGAAAGAAAACAATGCTTTGCTCTGGCAGAGACCCCAACACGCTGTGAACTCACACACACTTTCTTGTTGGTTCTGCTCACACTGGGCCACAGTTCTCAGAAGGTATAACACTAAATACAGATACTGGCAGAAAAACACAAGTCAAAAGGATTCATCCTCATCAGACCTGTGCTAAAGAAGTGCTAAAGGTTGTTCATAGGCTAAGAACAAGGATATCAGACAAAAACTTAGAACTACAGGAGGAATGGAAACCTTTATAGATGAGTAAATACAAAAGACTGTATTTTTTGTTACTTTTCTAGAATTTCTTTAAAAGACTATTGACTGTTGCAAGGAAAAATAACACTATTAATTATAGAGTTTATGAATGTAAAAGGCTGGACGTGGTGGTACATGCCTGTAAGACCCAGCACACTGATAGGCTGAAGCAGGAAGATTGCAAATCTGACCCTAGGGCGATTTAGTGACATAGTAAGATCCAACATCAAAAATAAAAAATGAAATAAAAGGACCGGAGATGTAGCTCAATGAAAGCTAGATTCAACCGCAAGTACAATGAAAAATATAAAGGTAAAATAACTGACAATGAAGATTGGATACATGGAATCATTCATTTTTTAGGTTAGAAATGTTATGGAAATTGGTACAATTGATCTAAACAGAATGTAACAAATTAAGGATGCATAATATAATCACCTATAGCTTAAGTGACAATTTTTAAAGAGTTGGAGCTGGGGCAGGGGATTTAGCTCACATGGTACTGCACCTACTATGGAAGCACATGGGCCCATGTTCAATCCCCAGTACCGCAAAAAAAAAAAAAAAAAGTTGGAGCTAAAAAATCTAATAGAGGAAATAAAACGGACTACTAAAATATTTGATTAGTTGAAGGGAGGAAAGGAAATAAAGGACAAAAAAAACAGGTAGAGTAAGCAGAAAACAAATAGGATGGTAGATTAACTCAGCTGTATCAATCATCACATTATGTATAAATGGATTAAGCATTTGAATTAAAAGGCAGAGATTATAAAACTAAATAAAGATGATCCAAATCTATTTCATTTTAAGAAACTTCCTTTAAATATATAAATACAGATTAATATATAAAGACAGATTAAAGTAAAAGTATGGGAACTATATATATAAGTATATACATATATATACATATCTGCAGCTAAAATACAGATATTAAGAACAAATACAAGAATATGAACAAATACAAAAGTTGGTGTGGTTATATTAATATCAAAGCAAGCTCAAAATAAGAAGAATAACAGATAAAAGGAAAAGATTCACTTTGCTTAAAAGGGTCAGTTCCTCAGGAAGACCAAATTGTTCTAAATGTGAACAGTGATAATTGTGTTCATTTCCGGGGGGGGGGCTGTGATAACATGCTACAGCCTAGTGCTTCATCAATGGAAATTAATTTTCTTATAGTTCTGGAGTTTAACATTTTGAGATCATGTAGTCAGAAGAGCTGATTCTTTTATTTTTAAAATGTTTTTATTTTTATATATTTTTTGAGACAGGTTCTCACTTTGTAGTTCAGGCTGGCCCTGAGCTCACTATGTAGCCCAGGCAAGCCTCGAACTCAGCAATCCTCCTGTCTCTGCTTCCTGAGTGCTGGGATTACAGGTGTGAGCCACCATGCCTGGCACTGTGGTATGTGGTACTGATTGCTGGTGGGCGTGAGTTACCATGCCTAGTATTGTTGTATGTGGTTACCGGGGATCTAACCAGGGACCCTGCACTTGCTAGGCAAGTGCTGGAACCACTGAGCTAAGTCTCCAGCCCAGGGCTGATTCTTTCCAGGCCTGTGGCCATCTTCTCCCTGTGACTTCGCATCATCTTCTCTCTGTGGGTGTCTATGTCCAGATTCCTCTTCTTATAAGGACAGCTGTAACAGTGGATTAAACCCCACAGTATGACCTCATTACCTCCACAGAGAACCTGTTTCCACGATGTGAGGTACTCGGGTTAGGATTTCCACAGGAGACGTTTGTGGAGGGCATAATCTACTCCACAGCATTAATGATGCTTCACTGTGCAGGAAGTAAAGGGGTTGGGGTGGAGCTCGATGGTACAGCATGTCCTAGGATGCACAAGGCTCTGGGTTCAATCTCCAGCACTGCAAAAGAAACAAAACCAAAGCTCTATAAAATACAGAAACCAAAAGTAACAGAACTACACAGAGAACTAGACAAAACCACAGGTAGACCAAGAAAAGAAAATCAGTAAGAATACACAGAAGACTTGATAACCAACCTGGGTCTGCTGACATTTATGAAACACTAGGGTCAATAATTTCAGGACATGTTTTTCAACAACAATAGAACATTTCCCATGGTAAGCTGTATGCTGGACTACAAATAAGCCAATACATATCATAAAGTTGATACCTAATAGATTATATTCTCTGACCACCAAGAAATTATATTTAGAATAGTAATGAAAAAAAATCTAAGCAAGGGCCAGGGATTAAACTCAGCAGCATAGCACATCCCTGGCAAGCATGAGATCCCAAATTTGATTCCCCAGTACTAAAGAGAGAAAGAGAGACAGACAGACAGACAAAGAGAATTCTAAGAAAACCACATGCATTTGGAAGTTAGACAGCCTATGACTAACTCATAGGCCAAAGAAGATACCATGAAGGAAATTTTAAATATATTGCACTACCTGGATGTGGTAGCATGCCCTTTTAATCTGAGCACTATGGAGGCTGAGGCAGGAGGATCACCAGTGAGTCTGAAGGCCTGGACTGCATAGTGAGTTCAAGGTCAGCCTGTCTCAGAACACTGATATGAATGAATGAATGAATGAATAAATAAATAAATAATAAAATATCTTCCACTAAAAAATAATATCACATGAAAATTATGGGGTGCAGGTAAAGCTAATTTTCGAGGGAAATTAATAGTTTTGATGCTTAGATTGCAAAAGAAAAAAGTTTCAAGTCAATGATCAAATTTTCTACCTTAAATAGCTAGAAAAATAGAACAATTTAAATTCAGAGTGACCAGAAAGAAAGAAATAATAAAACAGGAGTAGAAATCAGTGACATAGAAAATGCACAAAAACAAAGCAAATAAAAATTTAGATTTTTGAAAAGATCAGTGAAATTCCTAATCCCGCTGGGTGTGCACATGCATGGCTGGAACCCTGACTGTCAGGAGGCTAAAGCAGGAGGATCATCAGTTTGAGGGCAGCCTGGACCACAGAGTGAAACTTTGTCTAAAAAAACCCCTAATAATAACAACAATAATAATAATAATAATAAACCCCAGCAAGACATAGCAAGGAAGAGAAAGAGGTGGTTAAAGAAGGAGATGAGGAAATAAAAGTGGATCCAGTGCCAAATCTATTTGATTGTTCCTTGTACCATTATTGTAAGATTTCTATATATTTGAAATTAAATCAAAATAAAAGTGTGGGCCAGGTGGGTGAAATGGGCAGTGGTTCTATCAAGGGCCTCACGCTCAGGTTGAGAGGAACAGTTCTGCCGCTGATCTTCCAGATGAAGAAGCAGCTGAGGGCGTGGGGCACCCGCCAAAGGCCTGCCAGGGCACGTGCACCATGTGGCCCTTCCTTCTGCCTGGCCACCCCGTGAGCTGCCCTGTGTCCTTGTCACAAGAAGGGTTCCAAGCTGCAGTCAGGTGTCCATCCACACCAGCCTGTCAACTCCCTGCAGTCCTTTAACTGACACGCTCCTCTGGCAGATCTACCCAAGACACCCTGTAAAGCTGTTTTTTTCTTACAATATTATGGAGAAAGAGGATTAAATTTTGCAGGGGAGAAGGTGTGTTTAAATTTAGACATTGTGGATGAAAGCTCGTCTTGTGTTGCCTCTGAATCAGGCGTGCGATAGAGGCTCTTCCTTATTCTAAAAGCCGGCAGCTGCTCAGAGAGGAGCAGATTGAACCACTTCCTCCCTGCTCAGAAATTCTCAGAGTAAATACACACACACACACACACACACACACACACACACACACACACACACACGGCTAGAACAAAGAAAAGGAACAGAAGAAAAATAATTCACTGTTATACACCATTTCAGAACACAGACACAAGGGGTGATTGGAAAATATGGTGTGTAAATTTTAAAAATGTATTATAGTAAAAGACAAATTGCAGTGAATCCCCTTCAAGATCTTCCCTCTCACACTCATCCCATGATTCTTCTGCTTTCTGAAGCCGCTTGGGAGTCCTCTTTCCTCTCTCCCAGGGCTCTTTCCAGGGAATGCTGCTGCTGAGCGCCTTCCAGCAGAAATGCAGCTCGCAAGAACATAACAGTGTGTCCTCATCCACCTTATTGTTTTTTTTTTTTAATTTTTTGAGACAGGGTCTCACTTTGTAGTTCAGGCTGGCCCTGAGCTCACTGTGTAGCCCAGGCAAGCCTCCAACTCACAGCAATCCTCCTGCCTCTGCCTCCTGAGTGCTGGGATTGTGGGTGTGAGCCACCATGCCTGGCTCATACACTTTATTCTTCCCTAAAGTGAAAATGACCATAAAAGGGAAACTTTTTTTTTTTTTTTTTTGTGGTACTGGGGATCGAACTTGGGCCCTTGTGCAACCAAGGACGGCGCGGTACCACTTGAGCTAAGTCCCCAGCAAGGGGAACATTTTTTAGTCAATTTGGGACACTGAGCCACTTCCAACAGCACAACTCAAAGACACTCAGCAAAGAGGACTCCAGAGCTGCTTCAGAAAGTGGCAAGAATGATGGGATGGGTGTGTTTGAAATGTGGGGAGTATTTTGAGGGAGTGTGTTTTTCACTGTAATATTTAATTTTTTTTTTTTTTTTTTTTGAGACAGGGTCTCACTTTGTAGTTCAGGCTGGCCCTGAGCTCACTAGGGAGCCCAGGCAAGCCACCGCAAACTCAGCAATCCTTTTGTGTCTGCTTCCCGAGTGCTGGGATTACAGGTGTGAGCCACCACGCCTGGCATTGTGGTATGCGGTGTTGATTGTTGGTGGGCGTGAGTCTCCATGCCCAGCATTGTATGTGGTTACCAGGGATCGAACTCAGGACCTTGCGCTTGTGAGGCAGGCGCCGGAACCACTGAGCTAACCCTCCGGCCCTGTAATATTTAAATCTGAGCACACTGTATTTGTTGATTGAGATGCATGTGTCTTCTACCTCCCAATTTCCGGCGAGGCTGCCTGTTTCAGGAGTCCAGGCCACTTTCTGAGAGCAGGAAGTTAAGGACGATTTTTAGGTAAGTGCTAATCAGTTCACTAAGATGGCTGGTTAGTGGGGAAAAAGAAGAAAGGAAAAAAAGACAAGGAAAGAGATAATTCTTTTTAAGATAATTTTTGTGATGAAAACACTCCAACCCTAGGTACCCATCACCCAGACTGAACAACTGCAGCCTGTGGAGCGGGACAAGGGAGCAAGTTGAGTCGGGGTACAGAGCCAGGCAGAGTTAAATTTAGCTTTCCTGGGAACTTGCTTCGACTCCCTCAGGCAGCTAATCAAAGCTCTGTTTAATTCCAGTTTCCTTATCCGCATAACGAAAGGCCACACAATCCACCAGCTGCACCTCTTCTCACACCCCGGTCAGACACTCAGGTTCTGTTCAGGATCCTCTGTCTGAGTTGATTCCTCTTAAATAAAGGGGGAAAAGAAAGATTTATATTTTTCCTACACTTTTTTTTTTCCTACAAAAGAGAGACATGTTTTCCAGTTCTGCAATCTGCCCTGTTTGAGATGGTAAACAGGGAACCCACGTCATGGCGATCGTGGAGAGAGTAGATCTCTCAGGGATCTCGGGGGAGACTTTCGGCCCGGGGATCTGTCAGAAGTGACGGCCTGCAGCGACATCCGGAAGGACATGGCGGAGGGCGCGTCCGGCTTGGGTGGGCCTCTGTGGGACACACTCTGGGCCAGAGGAGGGACAGTCAAGGATCGGGCCAGTAGCACAGGATCCTGGGGGGAGTCGAGGACCCAGGTGTTGAAGACCCTCGGGCAGAGATGGAAACCTAGTTTCCCTCCAGTTTCTCACCCGGCCCGGTCCTTCCCATTGCTGGTAGCCTTGCCCGAACCTTCTGTCACCATCCCTTCCCCGCCTGTCACCCCGGACTGGCTGATTCCCGCTCACCAGCAACATCTCAGCCCCCAGATTTTCCCTCTGGCCTTGCCGGGGAGACCAGACCCCAGTGCACACTCACGTTTTCCCTCCAGCAGGCGGCCTGGAGGTCACTGAGCAAGCTCCGCCTTCACGGAAGCCTCTGAGTCATTTACGGAGTGTTTACCAGGCACCGTCCTCTGCCTGGCCCAAATAGTCCTCAATAAAATTGAATGAATGAGTGAATGGAAGATTGACCTCCAGGAGGTGTTCACGCGTTCCTGGGACCGCACACAGATCTCGCTGAAGATCCTGCGGCACACAGGCCCGTGCGCGTCCCCGCCCCCGCGCAGGCAGCCCTGGCGCGCAAGGGAGAGGAAGGCTGGGACGCAGACGCTCTCTGAATTCGGCTCTGAAGCGGAGGGGAGGGCCAGGGTGGTGGCTGCAGGAGGTTTGGGGTCGAGGCAGTTCCTTTGCAATTTTGGGAGTGACCTCAAGTGTGCTTCTGGTTAGGAAGGCGAGGTTAAGGGAGCAGACAGAGCCTGTCCGAGGAGAAGGGGAGGCCGCGGGGCTACCGCGTGCCACTAGTCAGGGTGGGGCTCTTGCTGCCTGGGTTGGCAGAGGCCTCAGGTGAGCGTGCCACCCCTTCTGGGTCCCAGTGTGCAGTGCCAGGCCACGCTGGGGGAAAGCCTCTGAGGGGCAGTTCTGAGTTTTGAGCCACCCACCTGCAGCTGCTGAAGGCTTGGCAGGCTGTGAGAGAGAAACAGGACGAGGACACTTCCTCCTCCTTCAAGTGCTGAGGCTCTACCCCGAGGTGCTGTGTCCCAGCGCTATATACCCAGCCTTTCTTTAATTTTTTATTTTTTTTATTTTTTTATTTTTTTGTTTTTTGAGACAGGGTCTCGCTTTGTAGTTCAGGCTGGCCCTGAGCTCACTATGGTGCCCAGGCAAGCCGCCGCGAACTCAGCAATCCTCCTGT
Source organism: Thryonomys swinderianus (assembly GCA_004025085.1). Classification (NCBI taxonomy): domain Eukaryota; kingdom Metazoa; phylum Chordata; class Mammalia; order Rodentia; family Thryonomyidae; genus Thryonomys; species Thryonomys swinderianus. The sequence continues at coordinate 10,935 of PVIC010003870.1, read as the reverse complement.
CTCTGCCTCCCGAGTGCTGGGATGACAGGCGTGAGCCACCACATCCGGCACTGTGGTATGCGGTGTTGATGGTTGGTGGGCGTGTCTCCACGCCCAGCGTTCTATGTGGTTATCGGGGATCGAACTCAGGACCTTGCGCTTGCGAGGCAGGCGCCGGAACCACTGAGCTAACCCTCCGGCCCCTTAATTTTTTGTTTTGAGACATGGTCTTGCTAAACCCCGAAGTTCCCCATACTAGGCTTGAATTTACAATCTTCCTGCTTCAGCCTCCTGAGCACTGGGATTCCAGGCTTGCCCTACCACTCCTGGCCAGGGAGAGGGCTTTTAGGGTTCCTGCAGCGGGGCTGTGTACAGGGAGGTTCATCGCCTGGGCTCCCCTCGGTAGAGCTCGGGGCTGCTGTGCTCGCAGTTCAGTGGTCCCTGTTGGGGCAGGTCTCAGCAGCCTCGAGTCCCAGGTAGCATCCTCTCCGGTTGGCAGCTGATGAGCCAGTGCCTCTGTCAGTGCCAACAGAGTGGCGCCAGGAACCTGTCTCCTCCCCTATGGGCCTGCACTCTGACTTGAGTCTCAAGAGTGTCACTGAACACTGATGTAACTTTGTCCCAGCTGCTCTGTGAGACAGAGGACATGGGAAACGCCCCAGTATCTCTGGAGGATGTGGGTGGCTTAGTGTTCAAGTGACACACAACCGATGCTGACCCTGATCCCAAGGATCAAGACTTTGGCCATAACTATAATGAAATACCTGAGGCTGAGAATTTTATGAAGAAAAATGTTAGAGCCAGGTATGGTGGCATCCCCCTTTATTCCCAGTGCTGGGAAGGCTGAGGCAGGAGGATCACCAAAAGTTTGGGCTAGGTAGTGAGTTCAAGGAAAGCCTGACCTACATAGAGGAATCCTACTGTTTTAAAAAGTTCATAATTCTAGAGGTTCAAGGGCATGGGTGGCACTGGGATTAGCCTAGTCCTGGTAAAGCCTGGCAGACAGCATAGCAGTGGTGGGGTACGTAGGAAGGAGGAGATCCCATCACCAGACAAGGACCAAGAGGCTGAGAATGGCTGGGCTTGTGCCTTGATAACAATCCTTTCCTGTAAAGAACCTGGAAATCTCACAAGAACTGCCTTAATCCCTCCCAGGCCTGTGCCCCGATCGCCCAATGACTTCCCATTTTCAGGTGGGATCAGAAAACAAGGTATATGCTTACAGTTTTAAGGAATGTGTTATAAGCCGAGAGCAATGGCATGTTCCTGTAATCCCAGCATGCAGGAGAACTGTATGAGTTCAAGGCTAGCCTGAGTTACATAGTGAGTTCAAGGTCATCCTGGACTAGGATGACATAGCAAGACATTGTCTTAAAATAAATACATACATGTATACACACACACACAGAGTAATACACATTTCGACTCATCGCCTTCAAACACTTCCCCTCTCTGAGTGCTATCATCCCATTGCTCCCCATTTCTGAAGCAGCTCCGGAAGTCCTCTTTCCCGAGTGTCTTTAGTGACATGACTCAGTGCCCTGAATGGACTCAAAATATTTCCCTTCATGGGCATTTTGACTCTGGAGATGAGCCAGAAGTCACCCAGTGCCAGCTGCAGTGACTAAGGGGGATGAGGACATGCGACCGTGTTTTGAGGGCCTGGCTTTCCATTGGATGGTGCTCGGTGTGGTCTTGGTGACACCTTTTGAAGCCTCTCAGGAAAGAGGAGTCTGGAGCCGCATCAGAGAGTGACATGGCCGATGCTTCAAGTGTGTTGGAAGTGAGGGGGAGCGTTCTGAGAGAAATTAGTATGGCTTTCACTATAATAAAATTTTAAATTATTTTTTAAACAATCATTATATTTTTTTGGTAACACCCCATAAATCTTGTCTCTTCCAGATCTGCCAGCTCCAAATGACACCACACTGGACCCTTCAGGGCACTGACCACGGCAGGCAGTTACTACACGGAGTTCCTGATGCTCTCGAGTCTTGGGAGACATAGGAGCAAGTGGCAGTGTGGGCTTCAGTGAATCTGTACCCTGGAATCTCTCCTCTCAGAGACTTATCCCCTTTCCCGTATCTGCCTGGCCAGTCACAGGCCACATACACCACCCTGGGGTCCTGCACTTTATTTCATACTCGATGACACACAGATTACACAAGCAGATCTCTAGGCCTTTTCTTAACTTGTGTGATTTTTTTTTTTTTAAAGAGGAAGACACTGTTTTAGTCACTGTTTTGCAAGGTTAAAAACTCCTGTCAAGGGCTGAGGATTTAGCTCAAGTGGTACTGTGTCAACCTTGGATGCACAGGACCCAAGTTCAATCCCCGGTACTGCCAAAAAAAACCCCCACAACTCCTGTCTGTCCTTATGATTCATTCTGGTTGTTTTGCAGTGATGTACTCATTCATGCCAACTCATTCAGCATCTGGAACAAATTAAATGGGACTTTCTCCTGGGGACCATAACATGAAAGATCTTAGATGAGGTGAACGCTGAAAGGCCTAGTGGGCTTAGGGGAGTTCGGCCACCTTTGGACCCAAATCAGTTCAGCAAGACTCAGCCCCAGGTCAGAAAATCACAACAAGGGACCCGGCTGGGGGCTGGCACTGGTGCTGCCTGGGACGTGACTTGGGCCCTTCCCTTTCTCTCAGGAACACCTGGCAGATCACAGGGGCATAGTGTAGTCATTAAACCCGACTGAACACATGGAGAAACAGAGGCAGGAAGATGCTGTGAGAGTCACATCAGGACTCCGACATTCTCCGGTTTGTTCCGGGAAGCCTTCTACAGGATCCCAGAGGACACTCAGTGGTTTTTAATGGAGGGAGATTTTCCACCCGGAGGGGCATTGGGCAATGTCTGTTTGTGTTACCACAACCAGGGAGGAGCAGCTGGCAGCTGGCTTGGTGGAGAGGGCAGCAAGGTGGCTGGGGGTCCCACAGTGTCTGGCCAGCCCCAGCCAAGCGAGCCAAGGCTGACATCCTGTGCTGATCCCAGCTGACCTTAAGGCCCAAGTGACCTAAGGGCTGTCACGCCATCAACTGACTTCATAAAAAGGCTTCCAAATAGCGTGAAAACATAGAAAATGTCTTTCTAGTTTTAAAAGTATACATTTCTTGCCAAGACGTTGGTCTCTGAATACCATGCTCCATTGAAAGGAGCTGAGGCTCCTGGGCTGGGGAAGATGTCAGAGACAATGGAGCCAAAGGACCAGGACCCCAGGGAGCCGACATGAAAGGGTCTCTGTGGCCCTTTCATGCAAACCTATATTGTGCTGAGGGTCAGAGCCAGGACTCATGTGTGCTGGCTGAGCTTTTGGCCCCTGAGCTGTCCCCACCGCAGCGATGCAGATATGTTAAAATCCACATCTGCAAGTTCAAAGGGGAGCATATAATCAAAAGCTACCTCAGATCCAAGTGGCCCTGTGGTTTCCTTTATAAAAAGAATTGTGCTCCTATTGCCTTTTTTGTTGTTGTCATTCTAGTGTTGGTACAGGGGAGTTACACTCAGGGTCTTCACACTGAGCTAGCTTCATTCCTAGCCCTTGCTTTATTTTTTATTTTGAGATGAGGTCTCACTATGTCACTGACACTGAATTGCCCAGACGGGGCTCAGACTTGTGATCCTCTTGCCTCAGCCTCCTTCACTGCCTCTTAAATCTAGGTGCTCTCATTCTTTTCTTTCTCACTGTCAACTCTGGAGCGAGGGGCACTTCCTGCACCTTGGTGAGCGCCCGTGTTAAGCTTGTCTGGAAGAGAAGCCAGAACGAATGTGGAGTGTCCACACTGTCCCCACGGATCCAACTGTGAGATCACAGCACAGATGGATACTCTCAAGCTTCCCTTTAGAACTGGAATCTGACTCAGATTCATTTAAACAATAAGAAGCAGCTAGAGAATCATGACATGAAGAAGTCCAGACAGCCAAGCATGGCTGTGCTGTGATACCAGCACTTTGGGAAGCTGAGACAGGGAGATTTTAAGTTTGAGTCCTGCCTGGCAACTTAGCAACACCCTTTCTCGAAACAAAATATGCTTAGCTGGTGCTAATAACAGCAAGGTCCTCAGATGAGGCGGCCCTTCGCTGGCTGTGACCGACCCACATGAGTAACTGCACTGTGGAGCAGCTGCCTGCACAGTCCCTGCCTGTAAACCACCTCCCCTCCACTGCTGACAATGCTGACAACAGGGGGACCCCTGTGTTTAAGAGCGAGTGGACACCTGGGCCGGAGATTTAGCTCAGTGGTTCTGGCGCCTGCCTTGCAAGCGCAAGGTCCTGAGTTCGATCCCTGGTGGCCACATACAATGCTGGGCGTGGAGACTCATGCCCACCAGCAATCAATACCACATACCACAGTGCCAGGTGTGGTGGCTCACGCCTGTCATCCCAGCACTCAGGAGGCAGAGACAGGAGGATTGCTGAGTTGAGGCTTGCCTGGGCTACATAGTGAGTTCAGAGCCAGCCTGAACTACAAAGCGAGACCCTGTCTCAAAAAAAAAAGAGTGAGTAGACGTGGACTACCTTTCCTTGGGGAAACTCGGCAAGTCACAGGGCTCATCTTTGCCATGTGCTAAGGCTGTATCAGTCAACAGAATAACAGAACAGGAAGACTGGAAATGAAAGGGCAAGCTGCTCGGCCCTGGCCGTGTGTCAGAAACTGCTGTGTGATCTGGACAACTCCTAATGCGGGGACTCATTCTGGAGATGCCACCGGGTCGGTGCAGGGTGGGGCGGAGGCTTGGCGAGCCACGCACGCTCACCAGGTAGAGTGGAGGAATAGCCAGCCAGAGCTCAGAACAGGTGGCTGGGCTAAGATTGCCCTGAGCAAGGCCCAGCCCAGTGGTCAGGAAGGTTGGCAGGACCTGTGTTCTCACAGCATTAAACGTGCATAGTAGAAAAGAAGATCACAAATCACTGATCAGCCTCTATTTTAAGAAATTAGTGAAAGAAGAGCAAATAAAACCATAGTAAGAGAACAGAAGAAAACAATAAAGATAAAAAAAAAATCAGCGAAGTGGAAAACAGAAGAATGACAGAAAAATCAATGAAACCAAATTTGGTTATTTTAGAAAATCAATAAAATCAAGGACCTGAGATTTAGCTCAGTGGTTCTGGCACCTGCCTAGCAGCACAAGGTCCCTGGTTCAATCCCCAGTAACCACATACAATAACACCAGGCATGGTGACTCGTGCCCACCAAGCAATCAGTACCACATACTATAGTGCCGGGTGTGGTGGCTCAAGCCTGTAATCCTAGCACTCGAGAGGCAGAGGCAGGAGGATTGCTGAGTTTGAGGCTTGTCTGGGCACCATAGTGAGCTCAGGGCCAGCCTGAACTACAAAGTGAGACCCTGTCTCAAAAAAAAAAGAAAAAGAAAAAAAAAGGCACAAAGGTCTACTTTGGCTCACAGTTTCAGGGCTCTCAGTCCATGGTTACCTGCCTCCCTCCTGTCTTCTGAGCTGCAGTGATGCAGAACAGCATGGCGGAGCCTGAGGTGGGCAAAGCTGCTCACCTGTGGCAGCGGGGAAGAAAAGAGGCCGTGGTGAGGAGCTGAGCCCCACTGTCCCCACCCAGGACACAGCTCATCTCCAATGACTCGACTCCCTTCCAGTGGCCGTAAACCACCTCCTGAATCACCACAGGCTGGTGACCAAGCCCTTAGCATGTGGGCTGTTGAGGGACATTTTAGATCCAAACCATCATGGGACTGAGGAAGGAGACGTTTAAGTGCAGGCATAACATACACAAAGTATACACATCTTAGCGGCACAGCTTGGAGAATTTTTACATGCACACACTCATAAGCGCACAGGAGATTTCCAACCCTTCCTCAGGTTATGAGTAATTGCGTGGGTTGTCCATTTGCTGCAGATCGAACTGTGCCCGTACACACTTCCTGGGTTCAAAACTTAGCGTTTTGTGTGGCTATACTTGGAGATGGGGGTCTTTGGAAAATAAAATTAAATGAAATCTAAGGGTGGGGCCCTAATCCAATAGGAGCAGTGTCTTTACGGGAAGAAATGGAAGCCAGGCTCTCCCTCTGCAGCACTGGAGGAGAGGGATATGGTGATGAGGTGCTGGCGGCCCACAGGGCAGAGATGAGGACTCGCAGTGAGACTATCTTGCTAGCACCTTCATTTCGGACACCCCTTCCTCCAGAACGGAAAGAAAACACATTACTGGTTGAGCCACCCAGTTTATGGTGTTTTGTTCTTGCCACCCAGGCAGACTGACACACTGTGCACACTAAGAACAAAGACAGGAGAAAGAAGTGTGCACAGAAAACCACAGTGGAGGGTTGCGTCCAGTATGGAGCCGGGGCAGGCGCTGCCGAGACAGCCCGGAGTGCAGGGGTGGAAGCCCTCCTCTTCCAGGCTGTCGGACAGGCTGCAGGTGTTTGACGGGTTTGGAACGATGGTTGAGCATCAGCCAGCGGCCGCCTGCCGCCTGCCCTCAGGGAGCACTCCGCCGTGGCCCAGCCATCGCTTCGCTTGTAGTCGGACTTCCATTGTATTTGCTCACGCAGGTGTGAGGCTGGTCCTCGGATTCGCCAGGGAAAACTAACACACCCTTGCGGAGACTCGGATCCAGCAGCCGGGACCAGGGCTCTGCTGCGCCGCCCCCTCCCCTGGGGCGAGATGGTGGCTCCTCCCCAGCGAACGCGGTGCGACCTCGGCCAGAAGTTACCGGGCGGGTGGGTCCTGCCCCAGGCCCCCTTACCGTGCACGTCCTGTCCCTGGTCCCCTCACAGGTCCCTTGTCCTAGGGGGCCCCTCTCCTCCTGGACGTGTCACTCCGGACTTGCCGCTCGCTGTTCTTCGTGTGCTAACGGCAGGTTTTGGTCCCAGTCTGCGCAACTGCATAAACTTCTATCTCGAAAGTGGAATTTTTGCCCCCTTTTTGTTGTCTCACGTCTCATTTTTCCGGCAGTGTTGCAGTGTCGCCTCGTCTCCCACCTGTCCCTCCCTGTGCCGCCGCTGTGCCTGCGGGGAGGGCGGGGCCCAGGCGGGGCCCAGAGGATGGCAGCGAGGAGCCGTCAGGGCGTTTCGCTTCTCCCACTGAAATTGGGTGACGGGGCGAGCGTCTTTTCTGCTACACTCTATTCTCTCCTGTATGTCATATTTTAAAGTTTTAATATTAAAAATTTAAAATGACTGTATGCAAACATTGCAAACAGTGCCGAGCAGAGCTCAGTGTGAGAGAGCAGACTGCCCCTTCCCTCCGGGAACACAACACCCCGGGGCACCTGGCGGGCCGGGCCTTTCAGTGCTGTGGGGACCTCGGGGCAGGCGGTGCCCTGTCCAGGAAGGGCAATCATGGCGCACAGTAGGCAACTCGGGCACTCGGCATCAGCTCCCAGCCTCAGAGCTCAGTCTGTCAGAAGTGTCCTGGGGCTCCTCGGTGTGTGGTAGACGCAGCCAGACTGGGCAAAAGGAGAGGAGCACAAGAACAAACAGAAGCACAACCCAACCCTGTCCCTGGTCTTTGTGTGACCGGTGAGTATTCCACCCCGGAAGAGGAGAGGTGCTGGGGAGGCCAGCACTTCCGGCCACAGGTCCTGCCATTCTACACTTTCCCAGCCCGGTCTGCTCTCCCTTTCCTCCTATCAGCCTCTGTAGCCCTTCTCTTAGCTCAGTCCTTGCTCCCACCCCTTCAGGCAACACCTCCTGGTGCACAGAGCCAGGAGAATCTGTAGGGCGCCTTCCGTCAAGTCCTCCGCTTGTCCCTGACTTGCCCAGGTCCACCGCGCACCCATACTCTTTCTCCCTGCCTAAGGCTACTGTCGCCCCTGAGCTCTGGATCCCATCTTCTCCTGTTGTTCTGGAACCACAGAACCAACAAGTCCCTTTGAATTCACCAGTTTTCTTTTTGCTGGAACACAATACTCAACACCCTCAACTTCAAGAGGTTTTCTTTTTTTGAGACAGGGTCTCACTTTGCAGTTCAGGCTGGCCCTGAGCTCACTATGTAGCCCAGGCAAGCCTCGAACTTGCAATCCTCCTGCCTATTCCTCCCGAGTGCTGGTCACCATGCCCAGGACTGTATGTGGTTACCGGGATCAAACTCAGGACCTTGCACTTGGGAGGCAGGCGCTGGAACCACTGAGCTAAATCTCTGGCCCAAGAAGAGGTTTTCTTTAGTTCGAGTGGTACTGTGCATACCTTAGAAGCACAAGGGCCTGAGTTCGATCCCCAGTACTGCAAAAAAAAAAAAAGGAGAAGTTGTTTCATTTGCCTGTGGTTCCAAAGGGTTCTCGGCCTGTGGGACCAAAACTACAGTTCATGGTGGGCAGGAACCAGAGAACAGAACAGTGCCAGAGAGGAACAGTGAGGGGCCAGGTATAGGACCCAAGATCACGTCACCATGACCCACACAGACACGTCCACAAGTGTGCTTTACTCATCTCCTAGGCGGCTCCCAAAAGCCAAGCAAGTTAACACAATCAAGCTTGACCATCGTTCCCCCATTGTCTTCAGCACTGTCCTTCCCACAGCATTCAAACACGCTTCAGTCTTTCCTGTTCGAAGGATCCCCCAGGCTCCGTGGCCAGCTGCACCGACCTTCACCCTCTGGCTCTTCTGAATAAGGAGGAGCCTCCTCTAGATGCTCAGAACTGTTTAAATTCCTTTAAAATAAAAGACCAGGTAGAAAAGTCTACCAAGAAGCCTTGGGATCACCAAGGGCTCTTTTTACTTCCCCCTTTTTCCACGACAACATCGTGCAGATCTGGTTACCTCACATTGGCTTCAGTTTCTCCTTTGGTATTCTCAGAAAGAAGAATAATCCTGGAGAACTGCATGCTGTCCTCCCAGGAAGCAGACAGAGTGGTCTTGACTAGACCACCTGCTGCAAAGGAAGGGTCTTCTGAACCTCTGTGCTCCTTTTTGGGAGCAGAGACAATTTGTAATGACATCTTCTAATCCAAACTATTTCTTTATTTAAATGGGCTGTTTTGGCTCAGTAATTGGCACAATTTGGGGACAAGAATTTTACCAGAAAAATATTTAAGTACCCTATATGAATTTTGTAACTGAGCTGTGAAAGGTGTCTTTGTGAATGAGCCAGCACACAGATTGGGGCTGGGACTTTTTTTTTTTTTTTGAGACAGGGTCTCGCTTTGTAGTTCAGGCTGGCTCTGAGCTCACTATGGTGCCCAGGCAAAGCTTCAAACTCCGCAATCCTTCTGTCTCTGCCTCCCGAGTGCTGGGATTACAGGCGTGAGCCACCACGCCCTGCACTGTGGTATTCGGTATTGATTGTTGGTGGGCTTGAGTCTCCACGCCCAGCATTGTATGTGGTTACCGGGGATCGAACTCAGGACCTTGTGCTTGTGAGGCAGGCGCCAGAACCACTGAGCTAACCCTCTGGCCTATGGGGCTGGGACTTTAATCACACAGTCCCGTGGTTCGTTCCTCTTCTTGTGTGATGGCATCACTTGGCCAGCAGGCCTTGGAGGAGGATTCAACCAGGGGACTCCTGAGACACCTCCAGTCACATTTCTGGAACATTTTGTCTGTCCTCTGCTCTGTGCTTTATCTACTATCGCTTCAGTCCATGCAGGCCACTGTAACACAGTACCTTATTGCCCTCTGTTCCATTGGCTAGAACAAGATGGGGGTGACAGAAGTCAGGTCTGTGAGGGCTGCTCTGCCTTGCAGATTGCTGATTCCCACTGCAGCCTCACAAGACAGAGAGCAGGGAGAGGGACAGGGAGAGTGGGGGAGGGGAGCAAGAGCCCTTGGGTCCTTCAGTAAGGGCTTCCACCCCCAGCGTTCCCGAAGCTCCACCTCCCACTGCCACCGCCTTGGGGGTTAGACTCTCACAGATGGCTCAGGAGGACACAAAGCTGGAGTCTCCCGAGACTAGTCACTCTCCCCCCTGGCATGCGGTGCTGCCGTGCCCACTCCTGTTGGAACAGCTGTCCCACGGACTCTCTTCAGTTCTTTTTGTTCTCAGCTTCCTGGTACTTCTCCCTGGAAAAGCTCCTTTTCCCTTCTTTTTCTTTTTTCTGCCTTCATTTGTGTTGGCAATGCCAGAGTCCTGCCTGTCTGTATCTGAAGCACCTTCCCCTCCTCTGAGTCTCGAGCTCTACTGGCTCCTGCCCCTTCTGGAGTGGGAGTTTCACCTCTTCAACTAAAGTAAGTTCCTAGCATGACATTTCCCTGCACAAAGCCAATTTCTCAACAGAAATTCTAGAGTCAACTGGTAATTTAAAAAACATGTTCCCCCAACTTGTTCAACCCTGATTCCTTCTCCTCAGCCTCCTCCCCACACATCCCACCCACACCTCAGACTTGACAGGTGTGAGCAAGAGCATGTCCTCTTCCCTTGTAAACCAGCTCTTCCTCTCTCACAGTCACGGCTGGCATCTTTCTCTGGCCAGCTGCCTGCCTGGGGGGTCTTGCCTGTCCCCTCCAGACCTGTGTCACTTCTGACCCAGACAACTGCGTTGGAGCATACCTTCTATATTAGTCAGCTTCCCAGTTACTGGGAAAAAATATCTGACCCCACGACCCACAGGGGGAGAAGCTAACTTGACTCACGGTTTCTGTGGGCCCAGTCCATGGCTGGCTGATTCCAGGATAGGACTGCAATGGTGGAAGGGCATGGTGAAGGAAAGGTGGTCACCATGGCAGCTAGGAAGCAGAGAGAGAAGAGAGGAGCCAGGGACAAAAATACACCCTTCCAGGTCATGCCCCAGTGACCCAACTCTTCCATCCAGACCCCACCTCCTGACAGCACATTCAGCTCTGAACTCAGGACCAATCCACTGATGACTATAGCACCCCATGATCCAATCACCTGCCAAAGCTCCATTTCCAAGCACATGAGACTTTGGGGGGACATTCTAGATCTAAACTGTAACACCCCTTCTCATCCATCTCATAGGCATCTTCCTAAGACACAGATCTGAGACCCCCACCCCCACTCCCACACTGCCCTGCA
>PVIC010003869.1:43970-66163 GCA_004025085.1 Thryonomys swinderianus | reverse complement strand
CCAGACTACTACAGAGGGAGAAGGCTAGAGAGAAGGAGGGGGAGGGGAGAGGGAAAGATGTAGTGCGAGTACAAAGAAGAACTAAATTAGTTTCTCTTTTGCGGTCCTGGGGGTTGAACTTGGCCCTTGTGTGTCCAAGGTTGGTGCGGTACCACTTGAGCTAAATCTCCAGCCCCCAAATTAGTCTTTATCCATAGCAAGCAGTGTAGTATGGAAGAAATTAAAAGTTAGTATGTGAGAAACTAGAGTTGTATAAGAGGCTGCTAGAAAAAAGGCGTTCAAAAGTAGCAACATCTGAGGAAAAAGACACGAATACAGTTCTTTAGTTTTCATTTTGTATCATTCTATTCTCTTTGATCTTTATTTCTATGTGCTTACATTATCTTTTTAAAAATTAATTTTATTGGTACAGTTATTCTTTGAGTAATAACTGGCAAAATCTTTTCCCTTTCTGGGTTGTCTTTTTACTTGGTTGGTGGTTTCTCTTGCTGTGCAAAAGCTTTTTAATAAGATGAGATCTTAGTTGCTGATTCTTTCTGATATTTCCTATGGGTTCAGGATTTTGTTCATGAGGTATTTGTTTACACATATGTCTTCAGGAGTTCTACCTATCCTATTCTCTAGCAGATTTAGCATTTATGTTTGAATATTTAGATCTTTGATCTATTTTGATTTTAGTTCAGTACATGGTAAAAGATATGGATCTAATTTTAATCTTTGGCATATGGAAAGCCAAATTCTTTTTTTTGAGACAGGGTCTCACTGTGGTTCAGGCTGGCCCTGAGCTCACTATGTAGCCCAGGCAAGCCTCAAACTCAGCAATCCTCCTGCCTCTGCCTCCTAAATGCTGAGATTACAGGCGTGAACCACCACGCCTAGCAGGAAAGCCAAATTTTTAAGCACCATTTATTAAAGAATCTGTCTTTCAGTGAAGGTATTTGTCAAATATAAAGTAGGTGAGTATGTTTAGAGTTGTTTCTGCATCTTCTACTCTGTTCCTCTGATGTTCAGTCTGATTCTTTTTTTTTTTTCCAGTATCATGCTGTTTTTATTGCAGTAGCTTTGTAGTGCAATTTCAAGTCAGGAACTGTCCTGCCCTCTGCCTTGCCTTTATTGCTCAGAATTTCTCTTGCTATGTTATTTTCTTCTGCTTCCAAGTGAATTTTAGGATTGTTTTTTCTAATTTTGTGAGGTATGCCATTGGTATTTTGACTGGTATTGCATTAAATCTGTATAACAGTTTTGGAAGTGTGTCCATTTTGACAATATTGGTTCTTCCTTCCCAAGAATAATGGATATCTTTCCATTTTGCAGTATCCTCTTTGATCTCCTTTTTTAAAAGATATTGTAGTTTTCAGTGTAATGGTCTTTTACTTCTGTTGTTAGATTGATACCTTGGTTCAAAATACATCAAACAAGGCCGGAGATTTAGCTCAGTGGTTCTGGTGCCTGCCTCGCAAGTGCAAGGTCCTGAGTTCGATCCCAGTAACCATGTACAGTGCTGGGTGTGGTGACTGATGCCTACCAGCAATCAATACTACATACCACAGTGCCGGGTGTGGTGGCTCACACCTGTAATCCCAGCATTCAGGAGGCAGAGACAGGAGGATTGCTGAGTTTGAGGTTTGCCTGGGCTACATAGTAAGCTCAGGACCAGCCTGAACTACAAAGCGAAACCCTGTCTAAAACAAACAAACAAACAAACAAACAAACAAAAAAACACACAAAAGAACAAACAAGGATCAGGAAATCCATAGCTTCCTGACTTTAAGAAAGAAGTTGAACTGGGCCTGATGGCTCATGCCTGTAATCCCAGCACTTGGAGGCAGAGGCAGGAGCATCACCATGAGTTCAGGGCCAGCCTGGGCTACACAGGAAGTTCAAGGGCCGCCTGAATTACAAAGTGACACCCATGTCCTTTTTATGGTGTATCCTCAGATACAAGATCTAAAATACAGCCTTAACAAAATAGACTTGCTATTTTTTTTTTTTGAGACAGGGTCTCGCTTTGTAGTTCAGGCTGGCCCTGAGCTCACTATGTAGCCCAGGCAAGCCTCAAAATCAGCAATCCTCCTGCCTCTGCCTCCTGAGTGCTGGGATTACAGGCTTGAGCCACCATGCCCAGCTAGACTTGCTATTTTAAAAATTTTTATTTATTTCTGTAGATTTATTTATTTATATATTTTTGGTGGTACTGGGGATCGAACTCAGGCCCTTGTGCTTGCAAGGTAGGTGCAATATGAGTTGCGCTAAATCTCCAGTTTGTAAACTATTTTTGAAAAAGTGATATCTAGAAACATTTGTGAATGCAACTAAATTTATTTTTCTTAACCAGTCATGAAAGTTGATTGACAATCAGCAGGGCAAGTCTTGGAAGGAATTTAGCAGGGAAATAATGGTATCATTGAAACATTTTAGAGGAGCCAAAATTTATAGTTTGAGTTTCCAATGGAGCATTTAGAATGATCTTTTAAGCTCTGCTTTAGGATAGATGTGTGGTTAATGTCTTTGCTAAGAAAGCTTAAAAGGTATAATCTGTAAAATGACTGTTCTATATACGTAAGTCTCCTTAAAAACAAATTTCTGTGGCAATTTAAAGGAATACTTAGCCTAGCTCAGTGAACATTCCAATGCTCCTAAAAGATTCAATTTCTGTGTTGGGACTAACATAATGACTTACTACACACAGACTTATCAAGAGCTTTTCAGAATGATAACGTGCTAATAAGTAGCTGAGTTCTTGAAAGATTCATCCTATTAAAGGAATGCAAATAAAACAGAATGGTGCTGCTCTATAGTACAGGAAATATTGGCTAGGGACCAAGACATTTGAGGTTCCCAGATCCAAGCTATATGATAACACATGGTATGTCCATTTTCTCCTGAATGTGGAGTGAGACTTGGATTCCAACTCTGATACCTATTGGCTGAATGATACTGGGTTAGTCAGTTAAGCTCTTTAAGCTTCAGTTTTTAGTTTCTTCATGTGTAAATTGGCTTACTTATAAATTAGGTGCTCAGTGTATACAGGTATTATGTTTTTGTATATTTTCAATCTTTATTTTTTTTTTTCTTTTTCTGTCTCTGTCCCTCTCCTCTGTTTTCTTACTCATTATGTAGCCTAGACTGGCCTTGAATTCATCATCCTCCTGACTCAAACTTCTCAAATGCTGGCATTATAAGAATATGCAACTCTGCAGATGAAAACAACACTGAGATTTCACCTCACTCCACAAAGAATGTTTGCTATTGCTAAATTAACAAACAATAAATGCTGATGAGGTTGAGGGGAGGAAGAAACCCTTCTCCACTGTTGGTGGGAATGTATACTGGTGTAATCATTGTGGAGATTACTCAGAAAACTAGGATTAGAGGTTCCATTTGACCCTGCTAGGAATATATTACAAAGAATTAAAAGAATCATATTGTATATCATAGAGACATATGTACACCCATGTTCACAGAAGCTCAGTTTGTGATAGTTAAATCTTGGAAACAACCCAAATGCCCATCAACTGGAGACTGGATAAAGAAGATTTTAAAAAATAAGATAGAGTATTACTCTGCCACAAAGAAAGATAAGTTTGAGTCATTTATGTGCAAATGGACACACCTTGAGGACACAACTAATAAGTGAAACAAGCAGGTCACAGATATGTAAATACTGTACTTTTCTCTGGTATGAGAACCTGTAGATGTAAATGAGTTCTAAAATGAATTATAATTTTGTGAAATTGGAAATATTCAAAGGGAATGTGGTAGGGGAAAGTAATGAGGGGAAAGAATAAATATGACTTAAAGAAAAAGAAAGCATATATATATATGGGGTGAGAGGTTATAGGGTGGGTAAGGATATGGGTAAAAATGAGAATTAACTTGTGTCGTATACTGGTACAAATTTCCCAATGTTGAGTGTGATTGTGAGCTGTTTATAAAATGTACCAATAAAGAATTCAATTAAAAACAAAAAAGAATGTGCAATCTAATGGGCATACCTTGAGGACATACTCATAAGTGAAATAAATAGGACACAGGTGTGTAAATACTGTACCTTTTCTCTGGTATGAAGAACTGAAGGTGTAAATGAGTTCTAAAATGATGATAGGTGTTGTGAAATAGTAAGAAAATATTCAAGGGAAAATGGGTAGGGGTAAGTAAAAAAGTAAAGAAAAATTTTGATGGTAAAAAAGGAAATAAAGCTTATGTATATAGGGGTGGGAGTTGTGGGGGCCAGGGGAATGGGAAAAATGAGAAGTCATGTCATGTATTGGTACAAATTCTCAATGTCAATTGTGAGCATAACATGTATATAAGATGTACCCAGAAAATCAATTAAAAAAAGAATGTGCAACCAACTCTGTAACAATCTTCAATAGGATATTTACTATTGTTCCTCAGGAGGTCACTATAACAGGTGAGCTACTGTAGCTGAGAGACCAGGTGATGTGAAGAGTGCAGGTAAGATATTTATGTAAAGTACCGGACCACCTGGCACAAAGCAGATTCTCCACTTAGGGTAGCTGAAGTTATTCCTATCTTTTTTCATTCTTTTTCTTTTAAATTGATTTTATTGGTACTTTTTTTTTTTTGAGACAGGGTCTCACTTTGTAGTTCAGGCTGGCCCTGAGCTCTCTATGTAGCCCAAACAAGCCTCAGACTCAAGCCTATTACAGGCGTGAGCCACCATGCCTAGCATTGTGCTGTGTGTTACTGATGGCTGGCGGGCGTGAGTCACCGTTCCCGGTATCGTTGTATGTAGTTATTGGGGATCAAACCAGGGACCTTGTGCTTGCTGGGCAGGTGCTAGAATCACTGAGCTAAATCTTCAGCCCTGGTACATTTTATATATACATTATGATCACATTCAACATTGAGGGTTTGTATCAGTACATGACACTTCTCGATATATCACCCTTCCTATTCTCTTCTTTTAGGCGTGTTTTTTGAAGATTAACAAAAAGAGTACCACATCATTAAGTAACATGAAGATCAGTAATATGATAGAGGTTTAGATCAAAGGGTATAAGTAAAAACTGAATTTTTATTTTCTTACAGGAATGGCAGAAATTGAACTATGATATTTATACCCTGCGACAGATTCGAAGGGAAGTGAGAAACAGATGGAAACGCATTTTAGAAGATTTGGGTAAGTCTGAAAGAGTTTGTAAAGTAGTAAAAATAACTAATTGTGGTCATTCTTCTTTTTTTTTTTTTTTTGAGACAGGGTCTTGCTTTGTAGTTCAGGCTGGCTCTGAGCTCGCTATGTAGCCCAGGCAAGCCTCAAACTCAGCAATCCTCCTGCCTCTGCCTCCCGAGTGCTGGGATTACAGGCGTGAGCCACCACGCCCAGCACTGTGGTATGTGGTATTGATTGCTGGTGGGTGTAAATCACCACGCCCAGCACTGTATGTGGTCACACCAGGATCGAACTCAGGACCTTGCGCTTGCAAGGCAGGTGCCAGAACCACTGAGCTAAATCTCCAGCCCTGTGGTCATTATTCATAATGTCCTATTCTTATTTTTATTATAGAATTATCTTATTCTTATTATAGAATGTCTTATTCTTTTTTTTTTTTTTTGAGACAGGGTTTCGCTTTGTAGTTCAGGCTGGCCCTGAGCTCACTATGGTGCCCAGGCAAGCTGCCGCGAACTCAGCCATCCTCCTGTCTCTGCCTCTCGAGTGCTGGGATGACAGACGTGAGCCACCACGTCCGGCATTGTGGTATGCGGCATTGATTGCTGGTGGGCGTGAGTCTCCACGCCCAGCATTATATGTGGTTTCCAGGGATCAAACTCAGGACCTTGTGCTTGCGAGGCAGGTGCCAGAACCACTGAGCTAACCCTCCGGACCTAGAATGTCTTATTCTTAATTTCCCCACAACATTTTCCATAAAAAAATGCCAGAAATTGACAAATTAATGTTACCTGTGCTTATTTTCTCAATCTTGCTTTTATATATTCATGCATAAACATCTAATGTTTCTTTAGTCACAAACCTGTGTCTTGAGAGGGCACACTTCACATCATTCTTTGTGCCAGTGCATCTACCCCTAGAATAGGGTAGCACTGGGCAGTGGAATCTTGTGGAAACTACTGATTACTGTTTTGAAAATGTACAGGGATTGAATTAGGTCAGAGGGTTTGGCTGATCAGTAGTGGCTTTAGAGATGAGGCAGGTTTGTAAAGTAGTAAAAATAACTAATTGTGGAGAATTGTTTTTAACTAATTGGGGAAATGTTTTTGACAGTCAATAAAACAACACAAAATTTCAGAATTAAAAAGAAGAAATGTTTTAAGGTTCGGAAAAATACTTGTGGCACTAAGGTAGATATTGGGTGATATTTTTTCTTCAGAGTTGTGATATAATCAACAAGACCTTACATCATAATAAGTTTGTTTGAATATTTAAAAAACAAAATTATCAGGGCCAGAGATTTAGCTCAGTGGTTCCAGCACCTGCCTCGCAAGCACAAGGCCCTGAGTTTGATCCTGGTAACCACATACGATGCTGGGTGTGGTGATTCATACCCACCAGCCATCAATAGCACATACCACAGTGCCAGGCATGGTGACTCACGCCTGTAATCCCAGCATTTGGGAGGCAGAGGCAGGAGGATTGTTGAGTTCGAGGCTTGCCTGGGCTACATAGTGAGCTCAGGGCCAGCCTGAACTACAAAGCGAGACCCTGTCTCAAAAAAAAAAAAAAAAAGCCAAAAAACCAAAATTATCTATTTTGAAAGCCTTGATCTTTTTGTTTTGAATGATTGTGAAGCCCCAGCACCAAAAGTTTTCAACAATGGGGTGCTAGCTTACTAGCCACTGATCCTTTAGTTGGGGTACAGTAAAACGAAATGTATATCTTAATTCACCCAATATCACTGTGAGTTAATAGCCACAAAGTAAGTTATCTAGGGAGGTGTAAGTCTTTTTGCTTTGACCAAATAATTTCCACCAGCCAGCTATAGTGTCTTGAGGAAGAAAATCTGAGTTTGGAGCAGGAGGACCCTGGAGTGACCCCTTTGCAGGGTAAAGGCAGGTAGGAATTCTACGGACAGAAGGAGGTGGTAAAGATAAGGACAGACTAAATGAAGGGCAGCAGGTAGGCAGTAGCTGAGTGTATTAGGTATATCTCAGAGAAAGTGCTATCAAGGAAGTCAGTGAGAAGAAACATTAAAAGACTTTTAATTCATAAACCCTACCAGTCCCATTGTGCTTTGAAGTAGCATATGGAAGACTGCCACTGGCTTCAGTTTTCTGATATTTATACAGATTATGTACTTGGGTTCCCCTTTGGTCTCTGGCAGGAGCTTGGCTTATAGGATTATTATTCCCTAGTGACTACTTTACATGAAGGATACATTTTTCTACTTTAGGTTTTCAAAAGGAGGTGGATTCTTTGTTGTCAGTGACAAAACTTAGCACCATGAGTGATTCTAAAAACACGAGGAAAGCGAGAGAGATATTGTTAAAACTGGCTGAAGAGACCAGTATTTTCCCGACCAGTTGGGAGCTCTCAGAGAGATATCTCTTTGTTGTGGTAAGTGGATACCTTTTTTTTTTAATCTGCCTTTGTTTGGCTTTAGATCTTTGCCTTTCCTCTTACTCTATATACTCTTTTCCAACACTGGCACCACTGAGGGACAAGGTGGCAGATGGTACCGCCATAGTACACATTGGTTTCCAATCATCAGCAACACCAGAAGCACCTGAAAAGTTTTGAAAATGCAGAGTTCTTGATCATACTTAAA
Source organism: Thryonomys swinderianus (assembly GCA_004025085.1). Lineage (NCBI taxonomy): Eukaryota > Metazoa > Chordata > Mammalia > Rodentia > Thryonomyidae > Thryonomys > Thryonomys swinderianus. Next base: position 58,415 of record PVIC010003869.1, on the reverse strand, counting down.
ACAGCTAAGACTTGGGTTGTGGCTTAAGTATCTGTGTTTCTGAGCTGGTTCTGCTGTGCAGTTAGGGTTTTGAACCGTAAAGGTCAAGAGGTGTGAGAAATGTTATTTATTTCATCTCAGACCGAAAGGTAATTTGGAAGGACTCTAGGCTAGGTAGAGTGTTTCTTGAATATTGTAAATAAAGGGTTAAGATGTGTCTCTGAATTTAAGAAAAATTTGGGCCGGAGGGTTAGCTCAGTGGTTCCGGCGCCTGCCTTGTAAACAAGCGCAAGGACCTGAGTTCGATCCCCGGTAACCACATATAATGCTGGGCCTGGAGACATGCCCACCAACAATCAACACCGTGTACCACAATGCCGGACGTGGTGGCTCACGCCTGTAATCCCAGCACTCGGGAGGCAGAGACAGGAGGATTGCTGAGTTCGCGGCGGCTTGCCTGGGCACCATAGTGAGCTCAGGGCCAGCCTGAACTACAAAGCGAGACCCTGTCTCCAAAAAAGCAAAAAAAAAAAAAAAATTAATAAATGTTTTACTTGATTGTTATATCCTAGGATAGGTTTTGTTTCTCTTAGATTAATTTTCCCCTCCATCTGACTTAGTTTCTAATTGGGTGTTTTTTCCTTTTGCTCCCTGGCCCTCTCAGGACCGACTCATCGCTCTTGATGCTGCAGAAGAGTTCTTTAAAATTGCTCGGCAAACTTACCCCAAGAAGCCTGGGATCCCATGCCTGGCAGATGGCCAGAAAAAACAACCCTACCATCCATTTCCAAGTCCTTAAAGGACAAGCTTTAAAGGAAAATGGGAATTCTCTCAGTGGTTCTCAGCAGCTAACCAAATTTGGATGATCACTTGTAGAAGACACGATCAAATAGAGGGCTAGCTAAACAAGAAGTGATTCTGAGTCCTACAAAGATATAAGGTCTTCATGAGGACCTTCTTCTTAGAAATATTTCCATTGCATTGAAACACCCTGACACTCCTGCATCTAGAAGAGTTAAAGAGTTAGTGGGATAGTTCATTATGGGTGATCAGATTCCAAAAGCCTATTGTCTCAGCTTTGGTTTTGAATGTACGATAGGCTCTAATCATTAATCTTCTTGGGGAAGTGGGATATTCTAATTAATAAAGCAATATGATTACTAGAGCTATTCTTGACCCCACAAAGGATTACTGGACAAAATGCTCCAAATAGTACTAGGAGTTATATGACTTCTGTTTGATCTGGAAAATCTGATAGAGTTTGAAGGGTGTCAGAAGCATTGCTCTGAGTATCAGTTATGATTGTTCAGAATTGAGATGAATCAAATAATAGAAGTGTTGCTGTGAAGTAAGTTCTAAAGAGAACTCCCTGCAGGTACATGAGAGAGAAGTCTTTCTTGTGGGACATGAATCAAACCCTCAACACGGTTAATAGCTGGTTACCTCATTTTTAGTCCAAAAGCCCTTGGCATTTTACTGGCGTAGCAGCTGTAAATGGAAATATTTGGCTTCCACTTCCATGACTTGTCTTTAATCTGTTTCTGGCTTGGGAGCTGAGAGTCCCACCTGCCCAGGGACCTCCCACACAGACTTGGCAATGTGCGGTCAGTGAGGCATTGAAGGTCATTGCTGGACTTACGCTCCGAGGATGATTTTGAAAACGAAGTGGTTTGACCAGTGCAGCTTGTTTATATCCACACATTGAGAAATCCTGCTTCAAAAGTTACCTGCCACTTATGCAAGGGGCTTGCCAAGAGAATCTGGTTCACTTTGTTAAGATGCCTTTAAAGACTTGTAGGAGATATCAGTAAATACAATGGCAATATTGAAAACGATGGCAATATTTTTATTTTTTACAGATTTTTGCACTTCTGACATCAAGTTAAAACTAACTTGCATTGATCTGTCCAGGGGATTGTGACTTGAAAATTTTCATATCCTATTAGCTTTTATGGTAATGTACACAATATTTAAAATATTTCTTAGGAGACCCATGTTGTCCATGTCTTAAGGAATTACAGGTCAATTTAACTGCTATATTTCAGGAACATTCTTCCAGTTTAATATGTGAGTTAGAAGTTTTATTTTTTTATACTTAGCACTTAATCTCTATTTCATATTATTTAAAATTAGCCTGTTTTCTTTTTCTTCTGTAGACACTTAGAAGATAACATACAGTGAAATAATAAAGCAAATCTTAAAACATCATTGTTTTAATTTCTATACTCAAAAGTCTTGTCTTTCTGTCTTTATTGTTGTGAAAAATGTATGAGATTATTTGGATCTATGGATATAAATTGTTACCATAGTTTTTATTTTTGGTAATGAACAAGTACAGGTAAAATTGTCATTGCGGTTATTAAAAATACATCAAATTATTCAGGAAAACATTTCCAAGGAATTAAAATTTTCTTGTACATACCTTTAAGTTGTACGTGTGTTATATCTCTGACAAAAAAGAAGGAATAGATACTTTTCCATAATCTCTTTAAATTAAAGGCCAGAAAAGTTGAGAGACAGATAGTTTTCAGGACACCTGGTTTTCCTAAATCCAGTCAAGGGATGGATCTTGCTGGGGTGAGTGAATATTGCAGCATATAAGGCTCAGGCATTACTAAATGCACTTTCAAAGTCAAGGTGTGCTCAGCAGGACCAGGGAATACACATGTGTAGGAGGCTGGAGTTTTTTTTCAACCTTTGAATCATTGCTTATTGACTGCTTTTACTACATCTCGAAGATTCATCTGTGGGTACAGAGTGATTTCAAGTGGATGGAAATGTTCATTTTAAGAGTTATTTTAGTGTGCAACAGGGGAAGTCCCTGTAACTAGCAGATCAAACACCTGATTTCATATTCCTTGGATGTTATTGCACATAACAATAAAGTATTTGTGTCTTGTTAAGAGTGGGGTTCTCAGGCCAGAGATTTAGCTCAGTGGTTCTGGGGTCTCCCAGGCAAGCGCAAGGTCGCTGGTTCGATCCCTTGTAACCACATACAACGATACTGGGTGTGGTGACTCACACCTACCAGCAATCTACCACACACCACAATGCTGGGTGTGGTGGCCCACGGCTGTCATCCTAGCCCCCAGAGGGAGAGGCAGGAAGATTGCTGAGTTTGTGGCTTGCCTGGGCTACATAGTGAGCTCAGAGCCAGCCTGAACTACAAAGCGAGACCCTGTCTCAAAAAAACAAAAAACAAAAAACAAAACCTCCCCAAAAACAAATGAACAAAACCCCCCAAAAAACTGGGGTTCTCCAAGAAGGCTCATTTCCAGAGAGATGAGGATGTGTTTGGCCAAGGGGTACCAGGATCACTGAGATCTGTAGGCTAGATGCTGTCATGGAAGTGGATTTATCATTGGCAGAAGTGTGGAAGAATAGGGCCTGATGACAGCATGCCACTGTCAGAGAAAGTGTGCACAATTTTCTTAATGATTGGCCTGCTGAGAGCTCTGGCAGTGGTTAGTAGGACACAGCAACTCAAATGGGTAAGCAGAATTGCTCAAGCTGTGCTACTGAATGATCTCAAGGAGCTAGCACACACCTACCTTAATACAAGGTTATGAGTTCTTGCTGAGTTTCTAGACCTTCATTATTAAATTAATTAATTAATTATTTACTTCAGTATTTTTTCAAACCAGAAACTATTGACTGAAGGCCTAATCCCCAAGAAGAACTTGTGACACCAATGATTCCTCTAAGATTATTTATGGGGCTTACTGTACACTGTGGAAGGAGAGTACCATGAGACACAAGGTTCAAGTGTTGATACTCAGGAACTAGAGTATTTGTTTCTTTGTTTTTTGCTTGCTTCCAATGTAGGTGTGGTGTCACTTGGGCTAAATCCCTAGCCATTCCAGAGTATTCCTGTAGTCTTCCTTGTTTTATATTTTTTTTATACAGGGTCTCAATTTGTAGTTCAGGCTGGCCCTGAATTTACGATGTAGTCCAGGCTAACCTTGAACTCTTGGCAATCCTCCTGGCTCTACCTCCTGAGTGCTGCGATTACAGGCATGAGCCACCACACCCAGGATTATGGTAGGTGGTACCAGGGATTGAACTCTGGACCTTGCACTTGCCAGGCAGACACTGGAAACACTGAACTAAATCCCCAGCCCTATAATCTGCCTTTTACAGTGGGAGCATATGTGATTCAGATAACAGATGGAGTTCTTCCCATGTCTTACAATAGGTCCACCAAATTCATGGGTCTTTCCAGTAGACATCATTCTACCTGCAGAAAAAATTACCAGATTAAATATATTTGGGTGTTTGTAGAACCACTATTCTTTACTTGACTTGTGCATTTATAAATCATCCCAATGGGAAACACAGGTAGAAATCCCTGAAAATTCTCCACCCTGTGGCCAAGGTAGTAAATGAAAATCCTTCCATCTCAGGTAGCTCCAGATATTACTGTTAAGTAAAGTCCATACTAGAGCTCATAGCTTATTCAGATATACTTACCTGATTTTTAATTTTTTTTTTTTGAGACAGGGTCTCGCTTTGTAGTTCAGGCTGGCCCTGAGCTCATTCTGTAGCCCAGGCAAGCCTCGAACTCAGCAATCCTACTGCCTCTGCCTCCTGAGTGCTGGGATTACAGGCATAGGCCATCATGCCTGGCATTGTGGTATGTGGTACTGCTTGCTGGTGGATGTGAATCACCATGCCTGATATTGTTTATGTGGTTATGGGGGATAGAACCAGGGACCTTATGCTTGCTAGGCAGGTGCCGGAACCACTGAACTAAATCTCTGGCACCTTACCTTACTTTTTTGTTACTTGACTTTTTGTTGTTGTTCCAAGATCCCATCAAGGACACTGTACTGCATTCAGTTGTCATATTTCCTTAGAATCCTCCTAGTTTGAAAGCTTCTTAGGCTCTCTGTGACTTCATTGATCTTGACAGTCTTGAGGAGTACTTGTCAGGAATGCAGAGGGGAGAGACCCGGAGACCGGTTACATCAGTAGCATTGGAGGTCGCCCTGTTAACCTTCTTCCTCCAGTTTTCCTCAGGAAAAGGAAAGCACCAGAATTGTGGAGGAGACTGCCCTCGGCCTCAGGAGCACACAGGCAGGCTTGCGGCAGAGGCTGTAGGGATGTAGTCCCCTGCTGGGTCTGCTCTCTCTGGGACTAACATGCTCATCCTCTTAGCTACCAGCAGTGTAGTCTGGTGTTTGACCTCTCACATGAGTCCCTCTCTGAGAAATGCTACCAGCTGATGACAGCTATTTGCCTAAATCTATTTTTCCACCCTCCTGGAGGGCCTCCTCCACCTGTTGACTAATTAATTGTCACAGATGTATGGTGGGTTAGCCCAGCTCCAGAACTTCTGATTAGATTGGCTGCAGCCTTTGCTGTGGCTACATCTCAGAAAAACTTCTCCCCTAATCTTGCTTGCCCTCACTCCTCCATAGTTACTTGCTAATAAACATCTTGAATGTCCATCTCCGTGTCCCCTGGCAATCTCTTCTCCAGGGCACCTACTGTGATTATATCTGAGTCAGTTCCCAAGTCTGCTTGTCATTTTCACGTTCATAGTGATGTTAGGTCAGTTTGAGTATAATTAGTTTAATTTTATTATGACCGATCTTTTGAAATGTGTATCATTTCACTGGAATCATTTAAAGTATGTTTATCTTTTAGTTACTTTAAAAATTTAATTTAGACATTGTTATCTGTGAATTTATTTAACCGAGTGGGAAATGGCTAAGGCCTTAAGCATGAGCTTCCCTGGGAGTCAGCTGTTTAAAGGAGGTGACCTTGGATTGAATAGACAACACCAGTTCATTTATTTGATTACTTTCCAGTGATCAGAGAGGAGTTGTGGTATAAACCCGGGTTCTTTTCCATTGAATTAATGTATTTATTCATTTCCTCAGATAGCTTGCTAATACTATTATTTAAGGTATTTATTCATTTCCTCAGATAACTTTCTAATACTACTATTACAAGGAAATGTTTAAGTTGCATTGAGAAGAGTAAATGCTCTTAATTTTCCAATGACCTCTATGCACAGCATGAAAACAGCCAGTCACTTTGAACTTTCTATTTACAGTGTTTCAACAGCATTATTAACTTTAAGAGTATTTTTCCATTTTCTGTACTGACACACTACAAATGGACACTTGTGTTCCCAATTTTCAAGTAATGTACCAAGAATTTAAGAATGCTGCGTTGTGGAGAACTGAGTCTTAGTTGGGTCTCATACTTTGATTGCTTTGTAGCTAAATGAGATTATCTGGATTGCTTCTCATCTAAGTATTTAGTGAGAGTAAACTTTGAGGAGAAGAAAATAATGTTTAAACCAGCTAGAGAACTAATAGATTTTATTTTTTCAAAAACCAGTAGCTATAGTTTTCAGGCAGCACTGTAAACATTTTTTAGAACTGGTAGTCCAACATATATAGGTGCAAATGAACTTTATCGTATATTCTAGAGACATGTAGTTTGCATTTGAAGTATTCTAATCAGGAATCCACTTTCAAAAGATGGTTGTTCAATCATTTCAATTAGCCTTATCAAAATTTATATCAGAAAGTTCATTAAGTTGCATAAAGTATGTTAGGAACCAATTTTTTTTTTTGAGACAGGGTCTCACTTTGTAATGCAGGCTGGCCCTGAGCTTACTATATAGCCCAGGCAAGCCTCGAACTCAGCAATCCTCCTGTCTCTGCCTCCTGAGTGCTGGGATTACAGGCGTGAGCCACCACGCCCGGCACTGTGGTGTGTGGTCTTCCTGTCTTCCCAAATCTTTCTTAGCATTCATCATTAAGTATTCTCAAAACATATGCAGTAATTTATGCTATCATCTAGCAGTGATATATAAGAATATAAATTCATATCTTTTTCACATAGGAATGTATTAGTTTCCAAATGGGCAGAGAAAAAAAATGCTATATCTTTCCTGATATAGTTTTTGATTTTATTTGCATGTTTTGCTTATTAGGTTGAACATTATTCCATATGCTTGTTTACCAGTTTCATTTCCTTTGTGGTTTGTCTTATGTTTCTTTTGTCCACTGTCTGTAGGGTGCATTCCTACTTTGAAATTTTGAGGAAGTCAATCTATGCCTCAGTCAGGTATAAATAAACATCAATACCTGCTTCATTTTCACAACATCTGTTTTATGGGGAGTTTCTTTTCTCTACTACTTGTCAGCTTTGATCCTTGTGTTTTTGACTGTCACACTGGTAGCCCTTACAACAGAGACAAAAAACTCAACATCATCTTTAAATAACCTTTGATGCTGGTTAAGTCTCTTTAATTCATTTTGTGGTATAAAATTCTCAAGGGCTATGGCTGTTCAAGTCACACATTTACATTTCATGATGAGTTATTGAATCATTATGAATTATTTTGAGGATACAAGACTTAATACTGTGATACTGGGTGTGACACTAATTCCAGGTTTATAAATCATCTAATCCAAACTACTTATTTTCTAATGCAGACACTGAGTTCAGATTACCTCTCCAAATTCACTTAACTAATAAAGAACTGCAACACATTCTACTAGCTACAACTTTCACTCTAGTTTTATGTTTTTTCCACTTCACCATGTTGCTGGCTGACACTGCTACATTTTTCAATATGGTTTGATCCTATATATCATAATTCAGGTAATGAATGGCTGTATTTCTGTTACATTCATGTCAAAAATCTATTATAGAAAAATGGTGGCTCTAGCAGATGGTCCCTGGGTAAATTAGGAAACCAAAGCTTTTAGAAAGAGTTTAGAGGTTGAGACAAGGGTAGAGAAATTTTGTTTTGTGACTGCTTTTGAAACTTCACGGTAACCTCTAAGCTGATCTATCTTGAGAAATACAGTTTGACACACAAGAACAATGTTGAAAGAGAATTAATTTAGCTTCTGTTTTCCTTTGTGCTCACCAGGCCTCTAGAAGAGGCAGCGAGTCCTCACAGGACAGCAGTGGGCCCAGGGACAGCACCAGCTCTCCGGAGCTCTGTTCATCTTGGCTAAAAGTGTGCATAGGAAGGAGGATTTGGAGAAGAATGCAGCAGCACGGTCAAGACTGTAGTGTCTGCAGGGCTCTAAAATGAGTTTAGTTATGTAAATTTAGGGAATTTCTCCAACATTTTATATTTTGATTTCTTCAACTATAAAATAGGAGATTGTCTAGTTGATTAGGGTATCACAAGAATTATGTAGTTAATTTATACAGAACAGCAATTATCACTGTAGGAGGCTGAATTTTGCCTCCCAGGGGATATTTGGTTCTGTCTAGAGATGTTTTTAATTGTCACTAACTGGCATCTAATGAGGGGCCAGGAATGCTGCTAAGTCTTCTGTACTGCAAAAGTCCAGCACCCTACAACAAAAAATTGTTCAGGCCAGAATATCAACAGTGGTGAAGTGTAGAATTCCTAAAATGAACACCTGAGAAGTCTCTGTACAGCAATTGCTCAGAATTAAGTACTATGAATTGACTTTAAGAGTGATAATATATCTGTCTCCTAGTTTACTATGTGACCTTCACTTTACTCTCTAGTAAACCATATAAATGACGTTTTAATCATAAGGAGGAGATTCTAGTTTTGTTGTTGTTTAGAAGATTGGTCAGTTTCATAACCTATGGAAATCAGTAATTTCCAACTATAACTATGCTGGTCTTCTGGTTCAGGGAGTGCGTAAAATGCTCAGTTATGTCTCTCAGTGCATAAATGAGTAATTACAGAGAAAACACCAAGATTCAAAGTTCAGGAAGTGGTATAATTTGGGGATGTTATTCCCAGAAAACAGGCCTTGGGATACTGACTTTGACTGTCCTCTCAGTAGGGCCTTCCACAATTTGCCACTATTATCACTAATTACTTGCACCTGTGGGCAGACAGGTGGGCTGCATGTCTGTGGGTGTGGACGACGAGAGAAGCATGTCTTCCCACCTGAGAGCTGGCAGGCCTCCTGACGTCCATAGCTTTCTGTGTTACCTACAGTCCTCTGCATCCATTTCAAGTGTCTGTTATCCTTTTTCCAGGTCTGAGGGTGCCTTTCTGTCAATTGTCACCGAAAGAAAACTGATGCAAATTCAACGTGCTTGTGTTGAGAGGTCTCAGGAGTGGAGAAAAACTCAGGCTATGGGCGTGGTCTGGAGTAGGGGAAAGGTGAGGAGTCGAGGAGGGCGATAACGAAGTACCTTATCTATATCTATCTATTCTTTGTAACATTGTCATCCTAATACAATTTCATTTTCCCCCTAAAGGAGTTCACTGCTGAAGAAAAGTAAAAATTGTCGCCGTGCGTTGATCCAAAGGTCACCTTCATTTGTAGATTGTAGGATGGAAAATAGTTCATTTAGTTACTTATAAGGGAGGTGCTACTAGGGAAGGGTGAGACAGAACTAGGACTTTGGAATGCATGATCGATATTGTGAAATAGTAAATATTCAAAGGGAAATGGGGTTGAGGGGTAAATAATGAAGAAAGAAAAAAAACTGATGGTTAAAAAAGGAAACAAGCCTTGTGTATATAGGGGCGAGGGGCTGTGGTAGGGTGGGTAGAGGAAGGGGAAAAATGAGAATTAAGTGTGTCATATGCTGGTACAAATTCTCAGTGTGAAGTGTAATTGTGATGTGTATATATAATGTACCAATAACATAAAAAGGGACTAGGACTTGGGGCCAAGAATAAACTTCCTTAGTTATCATGGGATGTGCCCTCCCTCCTAAAGATAGCCCGCCATCCCCTACCAAACTCCGGAGTTCTGAGGAAATTATAAGGCAAAATAACTAGTTTCTTTCTAAGATTCCACTTTACTGTAAACGCTACATTAAAGCACTGGGTTAGAAAGCCTGAGTTCCAAATGGTCATTCTGTTTTTTAACTTCCAGAGCCACCTGCGACAGACGCCTAGTAAATGATCGTGCAGTTCCTGCTCTCTGCTTACAGACTGAGGGCCACATGGCAGTAGTAGATGAAACAGGGCCTCAGAACCCCCTCTTCACTGAGGGGTGGGGGGTGTGGTGGACAGAAGTGAATGCGAATACAGAATTATTACCAAAATCTAGCACGACTTAATCAGTTCGCTTCCACAGAAGGCTGCCACACGGTCGCAGAGAGCTTTTTGTCCCGCGTGAACTCACGGTTGTCTTGAAGCTTGGATAATAGGGGAAGCTCAGGTGGGGTAGAGGCTGTGCTGCAAGACTTGAGTGGTGTTCGGTCTCCCTGCGGCGATCTACATCCTTTTCCTGTGATCTGTAGAGGCAGCAATTCTGCTAGTTCCCGAGAGGAGCTAATTCCGAGAGGATCTTTTCCCATCGAACACTAGATGGCACTGTTGTCTTATCTGTCAGCTCAAAGACCCACCCCCCACAGTGTTACAAAGTTATACTTTGCTATCATTTAATGATGGATTTAGAGGAATTTAAAATTTTTTTGATGAATTTCGGAAGTTATTTTTCTGGAGAACATTTGACAACTGCCATAAATAGGAAGATGAAAGAGCAGAAGTATTTCCTATGAAGAAAGGCTAACTCAGATGAGAAAATTTCATAAATAAGATTATTTTTGGATTTCTGCGTTTCTGCCCAAGGAACAAATTCAAAACTACTCTCAGGTATTCTTGTTTCTCGAGTTCCATGCCACATTTAATTTTTTTTAGCATTTATTTAAATAGTATAATATGTGGTAGGTTTAGTGGTTGGCTGCCTTCCCTACCTCACAGGTTATTGGTGTTAATGATATTTTTCAATTTTTTTTTGAGACAGGGTCTCGCTTTGTAGTTCAGGTTGGTCCTGAGCTCACTATTTTTTTAGAAAGTCCATTTTACCTTAGCGTAATTTTTTTTTTTTTTTGAGACAGGTTCTTGCTTTGTAGTCCAGGGTGGCCCTGAGCTCACTATGTAGCCCAAGCAAGCCTCGAACTCAGCAGTCCTCCTGTCTCTGCCTCCCGAGGGCTGGGATGACAGGGGTGAGCCACCACGCCTGGAACTGTGGTGTGTGGTACTGACTGCTGGTGGGTGTGAGTCACCACGCCCAGCATTGTTGTATGTGGTTACTGGGGATCGAACTCAGGACCTTGTGCTTGCGAGGCAGGCGCTGGAACCACTGAACTAAATCTCTGGCCCAACCTTAGCAACATTTTAACATGAAAGTTGAAAGACTAACTTAAGTAAGTTCTACACACCTATCATTTAAAAAATAAAAATAAAAAATTGATTACTTTTTCTATAAGGGGGTTTAAATGTTTTTATAGATAGTAAAATTGAGAATCAGAAATTGAGCACCTGCCTGAATTGATACAGCTAATTGTATGGCTTGATTCAAACCTTTCTTTTCAAGTGTGTTACTATAGTGCTACTCTTCAACTTGATTTCTGCCAGGTTTGTGTGTTTATCTGAAAACATCTCTTTTGAAAGTGAGGTTTACGCGTGCATATTCAATAGCTTTTGAAATGTATTTGCAGCTGGGCATGGTGGCTTATGCCTGTCATCCCAGCACTCAGGAAGCAGAGGTGGGAGGATTGCTGAGTTCCAGGCTTGCCTGGGCTACACAGGGAGCTCAGGGCCACCCTGAACTAAAAAGCAGAGACCCTGTCTCAAAAAAAAAAACCCCAAAACAAAAAGCAACAACAACAAAAGCATTGAAATGTATTTGCAGGAATCTTCTAAAGAGAGAACAGTTTATTGTTAGGTTGTGTTTTAACTAGATTTATATTAGCTGTGTATATTATGAACATATATATATATATGTAAACTTTTTTTTCTGCGAAGGAATTTGAAATCACCAGAATACATTTGCAGTTCTTCCAAAGCTATAAACTGGGACCAAAGTAGATGTTGTGAGGGCCAGGCAGTACAAGGTCTTCCATCTTGTCTTTCAAACCTGCAAATGCTTCAGAAGATTTTCTCTGGAAGGCAGAGAGTACTGTGCTGCTCAGTGGAAACAGGTTTCCCTAGCATGTGCAAAGCTCAGGGTTCAAATTTCCCTGGACATCTCATGATACAGAACTTGATTCTGTGTGTGTGTGTGTGTGTGTGTGTGTGTGTGTGTGTGTGTGTGGTACTGGAGAATGCAGTCAGGGCCTTCATGCAGAGATATATCCCTAGCCCTTTAAAAATAATTTTGTACACTTTTGAAACAGTATCTCACTGAAATGCTAATTTGCCCGGACAGGGCTTGATCCTGTGATTGTCCTTCTCAGCCTGAATGTTTTAAAACAAAGCTGTGTTAACTCTGCTCTCTTGGTTAGTTGCATTCTATCTTAAAAGCTATGTTCTTACTCTTCTTCCTGATCCAGGCAACCCTAACCCTTTGGCCACAGGAAACCATTGAAAGTTGCTCTCTTGATGTGGAATGCAGTCTTTTTTTTTTTTTTAAGTTGATTTTATTGGTATATCTTATATATGCCTCATGTTCATATTCATCATTGAGAATTTGTACATGACACATTTTAATTCTCATTTTTTTCTCATTCCCTTGCCCTCTCTATACCCCCGCACCCCCTATATACATGAGCTTTGTTTCCTTTTATTGTTTTAACCATCAAATTTTTTCTTTCCTTTCTTTACTGTTTTGGATGCCATTTTTACAAAATTTGTCAGGTTCTTTTAGATTTTCATTGTGGTTTTTGCAAACCAGGCACTAAAGAGACGTGGACGTTTAAGAGCAAGTTTCAGAGTCCTGATGATTTGTCAGTGGCCGCTTAAGGAGCTCTCTCTTTCCAAACGTAGGCCACCGAAGGTTTTTTGGAAATATAGAAAACTATGAATAAAACTTGAGATCTTTTCTTCCATTTTAGCCCTCAAAATCTCCTGATCCTTTCAGGACAAATATGACTCAGACTTGCAGACCTTTCTCTCTTTGGGTCCCACAGCAGTCTCCACGCCTACATTATATTGCTCTGAAATCCGTGTTTTACTTTCTCGTGTCCCCAGCCCCGCTTTGTGCAAGGAGACCCCTCCGGCAGAGCAGCGAATCTCGGTGTGCCTGGGAGGCGCTGTTCTTACAGGGCCCGGCCGGCAAGGCGCTTCCACCCTGCCTTGACCCTCGGGATGCCTTTGGAACTGCAGAGCTGCTGACCTTCAGGTCTTCTACACCTTCTGAGCCAGAATTCCAGGGCAGCATGGTTCAGCAGGGGATGGGGCGACACTCAGGGGCTTGTGCCCTTTTAGATCCGAAACTCCCGGGACATCTGAGCAATCACTTCATTTCCTACTTCGTTCATTCCCTGAAATTCATTTCGCCAGTGTTGGTAATTTCTCATGACCCCAAACAAAAGCTCTAATAGTACTTCTTTTTTTCCTGCAAAACTGAAAACTTTGGCGTATTCATGAATTGATAGCCTCTGCGAATCATGACTCGGGAAAAATGAGTCAAGGACTCTGAGACTTTGAACAAACCACCCAACCTGTGCATGGAGAGCTGCTTCTGGACAAGAACAAAACAAAACAAAACAAAACAAAAAAACAAAAAAAACCCTCTTCATTTTCTACTACCTGCTCACAATAGAAAAAATTTATAATCAGCTCTTTGGAATTTTCATGTAAAGGAAGCTCCAGAGTGCTGAATTCAAAATAAGATAATAAATGGGGAAATTAATTGTATTATTTGTTATATTATGCATTTAAGTACTAGAAATATTACTGATAGTCTCTGTTTTGTGTGGTATCATTGTGTTAACTGAGTAAAAACACAAATAGTCCTAAATAAAGTCTTTCCCAAGTTCACTGACATACTCTAGTTTGTTTTTTCTCCTAACTGTGAGTTTTTTCCATCTAAGAAGTTTCCAGAAATCTAATTCCTTTTCAGTCACCTCTGCTGGCTCCTTCCCTAACCAGTCTCAACATATGGAATGTCTATGGACGTTCATTCATTCCATTATTAAAGATAAATATTCTTAGTGAGTGTTTGAATAAGAAAAGAAAATATTAGTCTCTAATGCTTAAAAGAGTAGATAAACACGGTAGCATAAAGTTATACCAATTGCTGTGAAGGCAAACGCTGGACTGAGATAATGTACAACTGGCAGCCACTAGGGATGTCACGTGAGAGAACACATGAGTTGAGACCTAAAAGGTGAAGGACAACTGACCAGTCTTACAGAGATTTGAAGGAATGGCCCAATTAGGAGGAAAAGGGAGGACCTAATGTAGGGACAGAAGGTAGAGCAGAGGACTGTAAGTGCTCATAAACAGTGTGCTTGATGGGCCGGAGGGTTAGCTCAGTGGTTCCGGCACCTGCCTCGCAAGCGCAAGGTCCTGAGTTCGATCCCCGGTAACCACATATAATGCTGGGCGTGGAGACACACCCACCAACAATCAACACCGCATACCACAATGCCGGACGTGGTGGCTCACGCCTGTTATCCCAGCACTCGGGAGGCAGAGACGGGAGGATTGCTGAGTTCGCGGTGGCTTGCCTGGGCACCATAGTGAGCTCAGGGCCAGTCTGAACTACAAAGCGAGACCCTGTCTCAAAAAGCAAAAAAAAAAAAAAAAAAAAA